>JBAIAA010000330.1:600000-770816 GCA_037893245.1 Crossaster papposus | reverse complement strand
CATTAATAAAATACAATTCATAATATCCGAGACTGTATCCTATTAGTCGACTATTTTGTTGTCTAAATTCCTAAATTGTTAAACGACCGATAAAATATGGCCTATAGCCGGTGTTTTAAACGCTTTTTTGGTGTCACATTAAATTTGGACTTCTATAAAGTCTGGTCCATGACCCTTTTATGGTTGAAACCTTCCACAGCATGCACAATACAACCAAATTGTATGCAGAATGTGCGAATTTTAATTATAACAAATGAAAAGAATATTTAATTCAGGCCGTGACACAATGCCAATTTGATTTGCTGCGAAATATATATATATATATATTTTTTTATGCAAATCGCCCATCACAAGGCCAAAGGTCACTCGAGGTGTGGGCTACTAGAGGAAAGTGTGAAAGAACCAGCCTCTCACATTCATATGAAGCACGATATGTGACAGAGAAAACCCCCCCTCTTTTGTGTTGACCAATGTGTTCCCGGAATCTCAGGAATTCCTTTTAGGTTTCATGGGGGGGATGGGTTAGGTTATAATAGTGTTGAGTGCGTATAAAGTATTAAGAGGGGGGTACCCCTCTGCCACATATCGTGCTGGGTATACTCACATTGAAACAAGACATTCTGATCTCTTCACAGTATGAATAGGGTTGGGATGGGGTAACTAGTCCGCCACAAGGCATTAATAATGCCTCTATTATGTATGTCCTAGCCCAGGCCGGCTGGAACCCACAACCTGCAGAACTACCCGCAGACCACGAATTCAATGCTCCTGACAACTAGGCCACGGCACTTTCAAATTCACATTCTTAATCGGCAACGCATGCGTCAACCCGAAAGCGTAAACACGTATTTGTAATCGTTGAAATGAAACGTTTAGCACATTATTTTTTTGAATGAAACAAAATGCACAATTTTTTACACAAATGAATGTGCACATTTTCCGATATCGTCCGGGAAAACCTATAGCATCAGTAACATCGTTCATTATATGATTATGTACGCCTGTCCTCAACAATCGGACGGGCCTGATTCACCCAGCACGATATGAGATTGGAGGACTCCCCCCTTAGTTCTATACCTATACATTATGTAGACTATTGTTACCTAACGCACCCCCGCCCCCCCCCCCCCCCTCTGCTCTCCCCCCCAAAAAAAAACCACAACAAAACCCACAAAAAAACACCAAAAAACCCAAACAAACAACAAAACGAAAATCAACAACCTAAACATAATTCCTGAGAAATCACAACATTTCGCAAGCACAATGACAGCCACAAGGAGGAGGGGGGGGGGGGGGGGGGGGGGGGGGGGAGGAACCCTTCGTATTATATCTTGCTTCATATGCAACTATAGATTCAGGGGTATATGTTAACCACGAGACAGAATGAGTGTGTAGTATATACAGGGTGGTCCAACAAAAACTATACCCAACTTTGGAGGCCATTTTCTCCTAGATGATAACATATTTTAGTAATTGGTTTGCATATTATTAAGCATATATCGTTGAGCATTATTGGTGAAAATAGGGAAGATATTACATTAATATTTTTGGGAGATATTCCAATTTTTAGCGAGTAATGTGTAAAAATGGCTTTTCCCACGGGAGCTGTCAATGCATCAACATGTTTGAATATGATATGACACAATAATGTAATGACGCGATAGACCTTTGACAAATGTTTTTTTGCGAGAGCTTCTTTTAATCATACATTGTTTGTATATAAGGTATATTTATTCATGATTTCAATCTCACAAACCATTTTTCTTACTTGGTTAGACTGCCAAAGAATTTGCGCAGGGAACAGACTTTAACCTTATACAATGACGATATTATGTGCAAAAAATCATGACAATTGTCTATTGATGCTTCCAGATACATGAAATTATATCATTTGTTGAACTAACTGAAATGAAACAAAACCAGAAGCATATCTATTAAAAAGTATTATTTATTCCATTTTAGTGTAAATAAAAGAAGCTCTCGCAAAAACATTTGTCAAAGGACTATCGCGTCATTACATTATTGTGTCATATCATATTCAAACATGTTCAACAAATGATATAATTTTATGTATCTGGAACATCAATAGACAATTGTCATGATTTTTTGCACATAATATCGTCATTGTATAAGTTAAAGTCTGTTCCTGCGCAAATTCTTTGGCAGTCTAACCAAGTAAGAAAAATGTTTGTGAGATTAAAATCATGAATAAATATACCTTATATACAAACAATGTATGTAGAAGCCTATCTATTAAAAGAAGCTCTCGCAAAAACATTTGTCAAAGGTCTATCGCGTCATTACATTATTGTGTCATATCATATTCAAACATGTTGATGCATTGACAGCTCCCGTGGAAAAGCCATTTTTACACATACTCGCTAAAAATAGGAATATCTCCAAAAATATTAATGTAATATCTTTCCTATTTTTACCAATAATGCTCAACGATATATGCTTTAATAATATGCCAACCAAATTACTAAAATATGTTATCATCTAGGAGAAAATGACCTCCAAAGTTGGGTATAGTTTTTTTTGGACCACCCTGTAGTCGAATGTGAACACTCCTGCAGCTAGTCTGTAAATCCCAACATGCCTCCCTGCCAGCGCCTTTGTTTTAAATACCACTAATTAGTGAATATATGGAGAAAAACAATTGAGGGCGCTACCTATAATAACTTAACGGGATTTTAAAAATATTATTTAAGAACATCTAAACGACCACTGCCCCGTGAGACTAGTGGTTGATCGCATCGGGTTTGCTACAGTTCAAATCCTAGTATCACTACTGGTGTTTTCTCTTTTCTAAAAGAGGGTTATAGTCATTCGGGACATTTTCTTTTCCTAATTATTTTGTGGTTTTGAGGAGATTATTTACAAGGAAAAATAAAGTTCGAGGACCTGACTTGCAACTCATAAGTGCTTAAGTACACCACCATAACGAATTAGTGGTATGGAACTAAATATCGCGCCCTGTCACACAGAAGATCCACAATTGCTCCACAAGTTGCTCATGTATCTTGAGATAACATTGCCCTGTTTTGTTTTGTTTTATTCATACATTCTGGGTCAATACTGACTCAAGGTTGAGGTTTTGGTTCGCTGATTGTCCCCTCCCCCCCCCCCCCCCCCCCCCCCCTTTGACAAGTTTGGTCTTTTTATGCACAATCAAAGCAAGTTGTAGCTTTCCTAATTAACTACTTTAATAAACCAATCCAGTAAGCTACGCCCGCTAGCGTGGTTTTTTCCCCACCACACTTGTCTGTCAACATATATTAGTCGAAATAACGTAAATTAATTATATGAGGCATCATTTTGACTAATTTTAGTCAAAATGATGCCTTATATGAAATGGGCGTTTCTACACCCCTTGCGTCATGATTATTCAGTAGTTTCAACAATAACGCTATTTTATTGTTATTGCTTATTTACGTAGTCCCAAAGGTACATTAAAGCACTTGAACAAAAAACGGCTTCTGTCCACGTCTCACAGTAGCCAAGAAGACAATGAGTTAGAATATAGATGTAAGTTTGGGGCTTGAGTTCGAACGGTGCTCATTTTTATTGACAGTTTTTTACTATTTTGGACTCCAAGTTTATTTTTTGGGATGAGTTTAGTTTAAGGGAAAGCAAGCTTCCCATAACCTAAGTATCTTCCATTCAGCGTGGTCTAGATACGCCCATTTATGATAATTGGCCTTTACCATTGCCGCCCGCCATAAAGCAACAAGCCACGTCCTTATTCACGAGGAAGCCATTTTGGTCGTGTTCCCTGGATGTGTTTTATACATTGTGAACTGTTGAATGGGATGGTGCCAGATTATTTTTGCATTCTAGCCTCTGTCCGGTTCTTTTTCGAACCACACATCTCACCCAAAAAGTATTACCGAGGCGTTACCGCAAATTACTTATCTTCTTCCCTTTTCACCATGCAAACCTTCAAATCTCATTCTATAGCCTCACTTTTAAAGGGAAACTCCACCCATAGTTTATAATTGCATAATGTTAAAGAGTGTCAATTGCCATTGTGACTTGATTTTTATTTCATTTTTATCGGTTTCGGTAATCGTATAAAACAGAGATTTTCTCGCACTGCGCTTACCGTCATGCGAGCCGCCAATGTGTTCTGGTTTATCGGTACATCCAAGATGTTGTGACGTAGTGTCTGCACCATTAGTACGCGAATCCCAATCGATAGCGGCCCTGCACGCGCACGGAATGCAAGTGAACCCTTTTGTGTACGGCATAGTGTATACATAATGTGTACTGTACATGTGAAAGTGAGCTCTAAATCATACAGAGCTCACATATTTACTATTTTTCTCAGAAAATACAAAAATAAACGATAGTTTGTGGCGCGTCAAGTTGATATTCTGCACAGAAATGCAATACATGTACTCGCAATAGTCGGGCGCCGTACAACATATGTCTGCATAATGTAGTTGGCCGCGTCAATGTAGGATACCAGTGGGAACAACACGCAATAAGCGATGTGCATTGAGGTGCAGACACTACGTCATAATGCCCCGGGTGAGGCGGGAAATTTGAACAATATGGACGCGCCCTTGTACTCCTAAATGGCAAGAAATCGTGAATATAATA
Organism: Crossaster papposus; assembly: GCA_037893245.1. Classification (NCBI taxonomy): domain Eukaryota; kingdom Metazoa; phylum Echinodermata; class Asteroidea; order Velatida; family Solasteridae; genus Crossaster; species Crossaster papposus. The sequence goes on along the minus strand of JBAIAA010000330.1, from coordinate 766,211 downwards.
GGCGCGTGAGTCGTTCTCGATAACAAATCAAAACAAATTATCTGCTACCATATATTCTTTTAGACTAGGTAAAATATTATTGAGCCTGGAATTTCCATTTAATGTGTTTTTAATGTGGCATAAAACCTTAAAGTATTATTTAATCACAAATGTTTAATTATTTATCAGAGAGGACTGGTATTAATTTGTATTTAACTTTAGGTCATTGCTTTCATTTCCGCAAGCTCCAAAAATGAAGATTTTTCCTCACTTTAAATAATAATGGCCGACTTGTAAATAAAGTCCATAGCGTGACGCTTGCCTGGCTGATCACTTGCACAGTGCATTACAATCTAGTGTAAAATACATACAAGTAGGTATCGCCGTTGGCTTAGGAAATGGCACACAATTACCTTTCTCTTTATTAACGGTACTGGGAGCCGGATTTACAAAAACACAACAACACCCGTATTACCATTATAACTATAGGCCTAGTTAAAACCAGGCTGGTAATAGAATTTGGGCGTACAAGTAAAACAAAAGTGAAATCCACAAAAGGTTTCAGTAAACTATGCTGAAGTGAATAATTTTTGTATGACAAAATGACTATAATGTTATTTTCGGACCTTAAAATAATGTGATAGGTCAAATTTTCGTGGGGTGAGGCATACTTGATCGGAATATTATATCTTTTTTTAAAGAACATTCTACTGGTGTATCATTTAATTTTTACAATTTGAGCTTTGCTGCCTGATACAGTTGTTTTAATAATCTGTAATAAATGAACAATTTAGGCTATTTGATAACGAATAACATGAAACAAGGTCTGTTCCTTAATAACACACGACTCTCACGTAGCTTATGTCGAGATTCACCGTTAAAAAAGAAATGCATTAAATAGTGCTATTATTAAGTGAGGTTCTATACAGAAATGAAATCGTGTATAGAAACAGAAATCGTGTATAGGTCAAACTGACCGGAAGAATAAATCTCCCTCAATTTGGCTGTGGACATCAAAGGAAGACCGATGTGTCCAAACGACAGAGAAATTACACCTGATCCGTGCACTTAAAGGGAATGTACATTATTTGCATTTTGCTTTAATTTTCACAAAATGGATGATTTAGGGTTAGGATGTTATAACAACTACACTGACTCACTTGATGTTTTAGGTTTGTAGATTCTGCAAAAATCAAGAAAACCAATTATGCTCTTGTAGTCTGGTACCCTGACCCGAGTTGTAAGGTCAGATAATAAGTAATTTGTACCCCTTCACATAATTATATGTAATCAATTACAAAGAAAGTGTGGAATAACTAAAATATGAAAAGTAGGAGCAGTATATTTAAAAGCTTTTTTTTCTAACGCTAGTCGGCCGACTAGCGTTGGAATTATGATACAAAAATACCACCTTACTTACAAATGCTAGGACACCAGGAGCCATTATTTTACAGGATGCTTCAGACTGCCATCCCTCAACAGCCCAGTAAAGTATTTTGTGATAATTTAGTCATTCACCTTTTGGATGTTTGCAAATATTGTATATTCCTTTAAAGGTAGAATAAACCATTGGTAATTGCTTGAATTATCATAAATGGGTGGACCTTTTTCGAAGTTTTAAAATCATGGATGCTGAAAAAAGCAAGAAAAACGGCGTTTTTTTAAAACCGGCGTCAGGCAGTGGCTCTTATGTTGATCTTGTTTTTTTGCGATCATTTTAGCAATCATTTTGCTGGATGCCTACAATCAATATTTGCTTTCACTTAACTAAGTTATTTCCTAAGAATTCGGTAGTAAAATGTTTCGATATCTGCAAGTGGTGTATCCTACCTTTAAGGTGACAGTTGAGGCTGAATTGGCCATGAATTTCATTTGTATTGTTCATTGCTGATCAAGGCAATCAAAAACACAAAGTAGATTTGTCGTGTTGGCCTTACACATCAAAGATCTTTGCAATGTATTATTACTTCTTGCTAATGAAACCAAGGATCCCTCAAAAGTGCCCTATAGGCACTGTAGCTCGTATGCCTGAAGAAACCTGTAGAGAAAAGACAACGAGAAGAAGGTACAGTTTTAGTTGATAATATTAGTTCATATCTCCTTTAACAAACCAGTCCTAGATCCCTACAATGTACCCGCATGCTAACTCAGTCCAATCTGAGCGCAATTCTGTCTTGTGGACTAGTATCGAGTCCGGTCGATCATAATTTTAATTCAGTAATTCAATACCGTTCCCTATCCAGCAGTCGCTTCGTTCTATCCCGCATTTTCGCGTTGTTTGGCAGAGAAGCGAGAAATAAGACTCCCGAATAAGCGTGAGTGAAGTCAACTACGGGACATCAATGACCAGAGGGGTACGGTTCACAAACTATCAAAATGTCATGACATTGATCTGAAATAATGTAAATTGCTAGGTAATTTTCATCGCTTAAATATTGTGGTGTTTTTTTGGTCATAATATTCATCACAAATCTTTGAGAAATACAAAACCTCCAAAGTAGCCGAAATCAGAGAAATTGTGTCATCGTGTGGTGCAGCTCGTTAGCGGTCTCGGCCTACTCATCCCCACCAAAGTTGAATACATTTTTTTGTTAATACTAAGCTATATAACACGTCGCGAAAGCAATAATACGGTCGCATTCAACGCGTACTGAATATTGTATATATATTGCCTAATAACAGAGCAAGGGAAATAGGTTGAAAGAACATTTAAGAGAGATTATTTTCGACCTTGATTTTGCAAGGACACACGGGAGACCTCGACATCCCACTCTGAAATTCTGATTCAGTAACGATTAAGTTCTGCTGGTTAAATCGCGTTTTCTTTGCTTTATTTATTTAGTTGTGAAATTTCCAAGCAGCAACACCATTACGTTGCACGTCTTCTTACTCTGTTGATTAAAGCACTGGTCATGTGTGACATTAGTTGATTGTCTTAATTTCTTTAATATCGTTGTGTGGCCCCCTTGTTTACAGCCACATGTAGGCCTATGATTTCCTCACTTGATTGATATTGATCAGGCAATTCGCAGTCGGCTCATCTTTTTGTTCGACCTGACCGCGCTGTCTAATTTGAACTATCTCATGCATGAACATGAAGAAGTCTAGAATGGATGGACTTCAGGGAGTGATGTGCAGGCTGGTTATGAATATGCGTGTGACCGCTGGAATGAGGCCCGAGATGGGAACGACACAAATATCACAAGAAACCTGAGCTCCATACACTGCTTGGATTCTAGCAACTTCTCTCTATTGTGCATGCGAATTCTTAGCAACAAATTGCACATACACTCTAAGAAATCAAGGTTCAATTTTGCACCTTAATTGATAGCAGCATCCCTAAACAAAGAGTGCATATCTAAACCTTAAAAGGTTCAAGGGGTGTAAATGTTCACCTTTAAGGGTGAAATGTGTTCGAGGTAAATCCTAATAGGTTCAGTTTTGCCAAATTGAACTTTTTTTCTTACACGTACATGGAGATTCCTTTCGTATTCTCATCTATAATCATGACGGGTGTAACATTTAGGACGTATTGGTAGAAATGATAATTTACTTGAAGTAATAAAAGGCCGCATGCCAATTAGTTTGGTTCCAACACCAAATAATTCTGAATTTTTCTGAAGAATTATTAGGTTCGATAGCCGCCAATGAAACGTGACGAAAACGGGCAGAAAGCTGCCCGTTTCCGAATATGTCCGAAGTTTTCCGAACACGTTTTAATGACGGTGGGGTAGTATCCTTAACGTTCGCGATGTTCGAGTGTTTGCGGGAGTTAAGTGGTTGTAAGGGTATTTCCACTTGTACCTCCGGGGGGTAAACAATATTAATAACATAAAGCCCATCGATCTAGATTATCTTGTTTGGTTTGCATAAAATCTACACTCGCATGGCAAATATCACACCAGAAGAAATATAATTTAACAAAACAAATGAGGGCGTTGTGCCTTTTTTGAAAAGGCCGTTATTATTTTAATTGCTGCGTCGTTAGCATGCTCTAAAATCTAGTTATAATCTATTAATCTTCATAATCTATTTTTTGTTGCCGGCGGCTACCTGATCTACAATGTAGACGTCTGGGTATAAACAAATTGTGAGGTCAGGGAACCAGACTATATGCAATTAACATTTGTTATACGGCTGGCATTATAACGCACGGCATCAGTCTGCTGCTCCCGTGGTTATTGCAAACTATAGTCAACACGGACGCGGATTTCCATGGGTATTATGCGCCGTTGTGTAAGAGCGCTGTTACACCGAGAACAACAGTGGCTCGACACGATAGGCAGTACGAATACAATTTATCTGGCAGTACGCACTACGCACTGCGTCCTCGTTCATATAGCCAGCTACAAGAGAAACGTCTCAGTTTCAGCTAATATATTCAAGTACACTAAGTTGCAAGTCAAGTTCTTTAACTTTTTTCCTCCAAACCACAAATTAGAAAAAGAAAAGGTTCCCAATAACCAAAAACTATATTTTAAGAGAAAACAAGCTAGAAATTAAACCCAGGAAGTAACACCCCCAACATAGTAGGCTCCGAACCCTACGGACAATGAGCCCACCACACTAACCAATGTACTATTGTAAAAAAAAAAAGGAAAACAGTTGGGAGTTGAAAGTATCTTACTGAGCCTAACATTTTGTTGAATCCTTTACATATCATGTGGACCGGGAAACACACCGGAAGACCGCTCTATGTTATTGCCAAAAAGAGTTTAAGCTACTTGAACTGAATTGACTATTCCCATGCTCATCGTGTATGAATAGGTATAGGATTGGGTTAATAGCAATTTGGATTAATATTGGTCTTATGTTATTAAATAATTACTTCATAACAAAAGCAAATTATTGGCAGTCAGACAATAAGTTGGCTCTTACAATGGCCGGTTCGTTAGTTTTTGCACGTCAAATAAAAATCCTTTTCAGGGGGTGCAGACGCTCTTGTTAAAACAAAACCCGTAACTTGAAATGTTGTAATCATGCGCATGCGCACATAGATCTTACGGCTCTCAACCTTCGACAAAACATTTGTTTTAAATTAACTCGCCAATCTCAACTTGTGATCTGAAAATTGTATTGTATATGTGCACAATATTTGTTTTCAAAGTCTTTGTCTTTGCCATATTTATATTCCCTTCAGCTTCCTCAAAACCGCACTGGTTTTTGCAAATTGCTTAAATGGGGCGTGACCTTTTCATGCTAATTCGACCAATCGAATATAGATATACCATTCTAATAAGCGCTGCTTCACAAAGGAATTTCGTGCGTACGTGCGCGTAGTACGTGTTGATAATCGCAGTTCTGCGATCGCTGATTGCTCTCTAGGAAAGCCTGTGGAGAAATAAGGATAAAGTTAAACCACTAGAAGCAATTTGCAAAGCCGTATGTGTGAGCGAAAGAGATGGTCTTTAGGGAAAAGACCAAAATAATTGTACGCTTGCGAACGCGTTCGAATGCGTTCGAACGCGTTCCTTGCCGTTCTGCACGGGAGGAAATAAACAATAGCGGTAGAACTGGGCAAAATCTGGCCCACCGGTGAGTCAGGAACGCCCCATTGTACTATGCTTTTGTTATGTAAAGTGTGCGTTCCGACGCGTGTGGAACGCACACTTTACATAACAAAAGCAAGCTTTTGTTATGTAAAATGTGCGTTCCGACGCGTGCGGAACGCCACAGTAGCGGGAAAGGTGTGCGGACTACATGTATTGATGTACAGACAGTGTATATAAACCGAATTTGCATTAGTTTCTAAATTGAGCCTTATTCTGAACAAAAAAAATACAAAAACGCTGAGCTCTCCTGCTTTTCTTGCAGGCTAATGTACACGCATTCCTTTGATAAAACGAATTTCTGATTGTTCCTCTGGAATGCAAAAGTTTGTGCCTCGTTCACCATTAACCACAAACATGTTAAAACAAACCCGAAACAAACAAATGCCTCTTCACCTTGCTGTACCTTCAAAGAAAAGAAAACAACACTAATAACACAGACATTTATCCCGACGGTGCAAAAACGTCAGAGTTCTTTACTGCGAGTCTAAAATAATTATGAACGTGTACTTCGGGTACAGTGTTTACCACAATGGCTGCTCACGCACCATGACCGCGCTATTGTATCCGTCTAAACTATATAGGAACGCGTTCAGAACCGAACAGGGCCCAATTTCTTGGCTCTGCTTACCGTTAGCGAAAAATCCCTGCTTACTATAGCAGAAAATTCGGTGCTTACGGTAAACGTATTTCACACGTTAGCGAGGAATTTTGGTCTCTGAGCATGCGTAGAACCCGTAACTAAGGATTCTGTGCTTACAGGGTAAGCAAATAATTTTTCTGCTATCGCGGTTAGCGGAAAATGGTGACTGTAAGCGAGGAATTCTGCGGTTAACAGAGCCAAGAAATTGGGCCCAGGGCCCGTTCAAACGCGGGAGAACGGGCGGATTAAGAACAATGGGGCGTTCCTTCCCGTTTGAATGCGTTCGCACGCATACAATAATGTTGGTCTCTTCCCTTAATCGTGTCGTTAGCGGGCGCACTGCGTGAAAAGAATAGAAGACGTACACGATCGATCATATGCATTCGTCTTTGGCAAAGACCAGCGGCGACCATGCACGGTAAGCCGACAGAATAAGATTAAGAGGAAGGGCAGAAGGCTTGAAAAATAATAATGCCGACGTCACTATACTCTGTGAACTGAAGTTGTATGACGTCAGAAGAACATGAATTATTTCATTTCATTTATTATTTCTCAGGTGAACAAAAACATGACAAAATACAATGCATACGTAACAAAATAGAATACATAGTGTACAGGACGAGACTGATAACATCCCTGAAAGATTTCCAAAAAGCGAACCTAATCACTATCTCGTGGCTCTCCCATAATGCTATCAGTTAACGACAGTTACAGTTAAACTTACAGTTACAGTGATCATTTGTACAAGTTGTTGGTTATTTTTCAGGGAACACACTCTGATAATATCCTTAGAGTACAGAATACAATTACATGACTGGTATTTACAAAATACCACTTAGAAAACATATGAGGACGGAGTTAATTATGCCCGAAGTCAATTTTTCTCAGGTTTTGAATAAAAGTGCCCAAGAATGCTATTAGAAACTTCTTGCGGGAGAGTGTCCCAGATGCGAGAAAATTTAACAAACAGAGACTGGTGGAAAGCATTGATATACGTGCTGATTGGTGGAAAAAAATTACTAAATCTGTGTGACGTGTATTAACACTTAGAAAATTAAAAACAGGGATGTCAAAATTGTGGTACAAACATTTTGCAACAAACACAGTGGAAAGAAAGTTAAACCTAGTCATGATGTAAGGAAGTCCCAGTCTGGTGCAACGGTCGGAGTACTCAATGTTGACTCTGTCTCTGACAAGTTGTATCTTCGTGGAAGACCCAGACAGCCCCGAGTAAATCTTCGCTGAACTCTCTCCAAGGAGTTTTGTTCGGTGAGAGAACCTGGGCACCAGACTGGGACAGCATACTCCATGATTGGCCGGACTAACAATACAATACAAGGCACAATACAATTTGACAAGCAGAGTAGGTTCTCTACATTTTACCAATCTTCTTATGAATCTATTCATTCTATTTGCCTTAGACACTACTTTACTTACATGTATGTGAAGCTTCCACGTAAGATCACTACAACACTTAGGTATTTATATTGCACAACTGATTCAAGGGTTCGCATACAAATTCTGTAGGTTGGTTTAGGTGGATTTGAGCGGGTGATTGACATTACTTTACATTTATTCGTGTTAAGTTTCATTTTGTTCAGAGCACACCATGTGTCAATTTGGATTAGGTAGATCATGTAGATCATGCGGACCGGGAACGAGATAGTGGCACCGTAAAGTGTACACGTACAACATTGTTATTAACAACGGAACAATGGACAAACTCCCAATTGGCTCCGTTTAATCTGTGCATGGAGTTAGAATTAGAGGTAGAATTCTACCTGCATGTTCTGTGTCACAAACTGGTTCACACACCTTAAAGTTAAACAATTTACTACCTAAAGGCATGCACATGCAAATTTGAAGTTTTGCAAGTTGCAGAATGAACAATGTATACTTTTATGAAAATTGTAATGAAAATGTCAAAGTGAACAAAGAAATTGGCAAGGCGGGACTTGAACCTGCGACTTTCGGAATACCGGACCGGCGATCTACCAACTTTATCTTGCCCTAGGTTGGCGGTCTCCCAAATGGTCAGTATCTTTGTTCGAGGGCGCTAGTCAGAAGTCATAAACACCAGATTTTATGATGCAACTTGGGAAGCGACATTGTGGAGATCACTCAATGAGAACACGGCCTTGTTTTTTTTAAATTTTATATAAGAACATTGGAAAGCTTCACATTGTTCTACCATGGTTCTCCAATAATACACTCCTGTAATGTAGCTATATAATTTGTGGTATCTGCATTTATACCAGGTTCACCACGACGGGTCGACATTTCTGTAGTACTTGTACATGTACCGTTTACATGTACATTTGTACATCCCCACATACATGTGCAGTACACGTGTTGCCTCTCACCAAGCCACACGGAGGAATACATGTAGCCTTGGCTTATCTCATATGCAAACGCGCTCTTGCATAACTCATGTCCCTTTGCACTGGTTGTGATACTACCGCTACCAAAAATAGACGGGCTCCAGCCTGTACACTCCGCTCTCCACGGCAAACCGCAACAGTAGAGCAGGACACCGTCAACAAAATGGGGCAGAGCAAGGTGATTTTCGGAATTAATAATACCAGTCTATCTTTTAAAATTAACCGTTTACCTGCTGTCCACAAAAGTTATGTTTTCTGTGAAAGAAAACAAATTGCCCAAAAGGCTAAACGACAGGTATAAATAAAAAATTCACGTTCCAAAAGTGTGCCTGCATAGAGGGCGACGAGCAATACGGGCGATTCCAGCCGACCAATGACTCGGAGGAGGGTTATTGCAAGCAGCCGAATCCAACGGGTTGTAACACGACCGTTGGGAAGATCTCATATCGCAACCGCGACCAATGAAGAGGGTCGTTGCGAACAGTTAATTCGACGCTTTTCCAAAATGGCGCTGTTCCAAATCCAAGATGGCGCGACCACTGACCTCTACACATGGACAGATCATCATTGTTTCACACTTGAAGTCGGCGCAAACTGGAAGTGCAACATGGCGGACCCACGACATCACTCTGTGAGCCAATGAAATTAGACCACAGGGCATGGCCGCAAAATGTGCTCAGAAATCAATTTCCTTGGCGCACCTCTTGAATCTAAGTGGAATCACTGCAGTCTGTTAGCTGGGATCATGTGGATCACGAAAAACCAAAATCCCCAATCGCAAGTTCACCAGTTAATTAAATATTTGCATTTTAATCACCTCTGTATAACGGGCGCCCTCTATTGACCAGGATTGAAAAGCTGTGTACATTTTCAATGGGAAAAGATTGCTTATTGCAGTTGCTTGCTCAAAAGGGAATCTACAGAGACAGAATTCGATTAAAGAGGAATTAGGGTGTGTTTTAATGTCTTAATACAAATTTTCATTTTGTTCATTGCCATAATTTGAACTTTTTAATAGAGTGTCATGTTTTTATTGTTATTGTTTGATTTTTGTATTATAATCTTTTTTTTTTTTTTGGGGGGGGGGGTTAAAAATCTAAATGTAAATTGTATGAAAAAAATATATACACGACCAGATTTTTTTTTAGCTTTAGTCTTTGATACATGTTTATTCGTGACGGTAAAACTGAAATATGTCCATGTCTTTAACAATGTACATGTGAGTGGGTGAACAACAACTCGTACCGATTTACATTTAATACACAATTCTGTTATAACAAACATTTTGCCCATTTCCAGCTGAATTTATATTAGGGAGAGTCAGATGGAAAGCAGACTGTGTGATACAATGTTTCTGTGGTGACAAGATCCTTCCCCTCGATCTGTGAGAGCAGCCACTGATCTTCTTTTTTCCTCGCTGCTTCCAGAAGCTTTCCTGCAGTTAGCGTCTGGCATTATGAAAGTTTGTCAAGGACAGTTGTTCGGTTTTTTTTGTCCAAACTCCACCTCTGTTCTATTTTTTTAACGGCATATACTCAACTACATCACGTACTGTTGACAATGCGGATTCCTGCGGTACATCAACCAGTGCGTGTACGATTGGAATGCCGATATGATCATCTCCGCTTTTTCGGCGATTTTTGCTTGGGTACATTTTTCCACCTACCAGCACAAGCGTGGAATTTTTTTTAACTCTTTTCAGAGAACAACAAAACCCTGGAATCTGCATCTGAACCGTGCATAATACACTTTTGTTTGTTCAAATCGCTATCATCTGAGCAGCTCGTGTCAACAGCGCTACGCTCGCTCTATTTCACAACGCCCGCTATTGGTCCATTTTCCCACTATTCGCACAAACGTGCCGCACCACGACAGAAGGGCCTCGTTGATTGGTCGTTGAAAAACATGAATTTTTAATTGAGATTTTATCGAGTACTGGTTCGCAGACCGTTTGGGGATTTTATTTGTGAGTTTCCCAACAACTTCCTAAGTAGTTTAAAGTAAAATTTATATAGATTCATGATATGCGTCAAGAAGGTGCAAGATAATCGGCCATTAGCCTCTGTCATGACCTTTCTAAAAGGTCAACGCGCGGAAAATTGTCAAGATGGCGGCGCTAAACAACAGCAACACGTGTGTCGTCAATGTCAGAACTTAATGGCTTACGACGGAGCTCCAAAGGCTGTGGCTATTTCGGAAGAATAAACCGTAGGCATAAGGCTGAATGTCACCCAAAACCGTAAAATTACGAAAGAGAAAGAAAAAGCGACTGAAAAATGGTCAGTTGGTGAAAGTGTGCTGCGCTATACGTACGTGTGTAGCTATAGCTGTACTTCGACGTTTACATTGTTTATAAACAGTTAATGTAGGGCCGATTTTCCTCATGCAATGTTGCCAAACTTCTTTGTTGACAAACTGCAAATTAATTGTACCTTTACCATGTTAATGTTATTAATGCTTGCTATTTACCCTCTGTTAACAATTTAGGTGTAAACTTAGTCTGAAAAAAAACACCAAAACGGTGGCGTCCACAAATTTTTCACACAATCGACCGTGTGTTCCATAATTACTAATTAGTCGTGGCGCAATTAAACAATTTTTGGAAAATCCAAGTTTATATTTACGAACTTCTTTTAATAGTAATGTCATTTATGACCCATGTAAGGTTTCAGTCAATAAAAGGGTGAAAGATAGATTTCACAGGCGTCTACATTTAATGGAACAGTATTTAAAACTGGTTGGTTTTTAAATTAACATTGCAGGATCAGGAATGTTGAGGAGTAACGTCCATATAGTAAATATGTATACAAAGTGCTTGTGTGTAAAGCCCCAAATTTATATTTGATGTCCAAAAAAAATGCAAAAAGAATATTGCTTGTATGAATTGGCATTCAAATAAAGCTTCACTGAGTTTAGTGCCACTGAAAAAAAAATGTTAAAATGTTGGGCCTAACTGGTTTTCTAAGGAGCCTAAATACACGGCGGGTCTTTTCAAGTGCAGGAAAGCAAATCTAGTTTTATGATTGGCCATTTTTTTATTAAGTATTTCCCGCAATTCACTAACTATCTGTTGTCTTTCCTCCATGGTATAGCTAATTTCGTTAGTCTTACACGAGAGCTCGACAGCCATATTGACAAATTTCCGCAAAACGCCCTCTTCGGTTGATTTTCGTCATTTCATGACAGAGGCTAATGCCCTGTGGTCTAAATGTCCAGGTGTAGAGTTCAGTGGGTACGGTACGTATGACGTAATGTTTATAAATACAAAATGTAAATCCACTGACCTCTACACCTGGACATTTCATTGGCTCACAGAAGTGACGTCTTGGGTCCGCCATGTTGCACTTCCAGTTCGCGCCGACTTCAAGCGTTAGCACAACAGAATATGGACAATGGTCCGTCCAGGTGTAGAGGTCAGTGCGTTACGCCCTTTATAGTATGTAGATGCACGTTTAAAACAATACGAACGTTACAACTCCAACCAGCGAGCGGCATCCCGCTAGAATATATAAATATCTAACCCCGAAACGTCATCATGTGTAGCGCCCTCTGCTGTTTGTTTCTATTATGTAAAACAAATATTTGTCTGCGATTTTGTCTCAGATGACGCTACTTTATTTTGTTCTAGCGACCTCTATCGGCAGTGCAGTTCACACACATCAATTGTTACTGTACCACCAATGTACAGTATACGCTGCGTTGAAACAGTGTAATCTTGATTTTTTTAAATTTATTCCCTACGGAATACGGCAGGTGTATTTGCCACAGAATAACAATGAAACTGGACTTAAAGGTAGTATACACCATTGGTAATTGCTTGAATTATCATGAATTAGTAGATTTGGAGGGTTATATTTTATATTAAATGTCGTTTAACTGACCTGTCCGAAGTTTTACAATCATGGATGCCGAGAAAAGCAAGAAAAACGGCGCTCGTTTCCAACCGGCGTCGGGCAGTGGTTCTTATGTTGTTATTGTTTTTTCGCGATCGCCGTTCGGCAAACGTGATTTTTTTTATAAAATTCAATGTTTCGGAACAATTACAGGATATCTAGCGCAATCATTTCTCTGGATGGCTACAATTATTATTTACTTTTAAATAAGTAAGATATTTCTTAATTATTCGGTAGTAAACATTTTCGATATCTGCAAATAGTGTATCCTTACCTTTAAGGCATAAGTCATTGACCGGCTAATGCTGTCTCCTGGCAACCACAGTTGTTACGTTTATTTTTAGTGTTTTCGGTGCAATCTAATGAGGTGTTTGCCTCGCTGAAGGTTTGCACTTCAGAAAGAGCAATGACCCAATGGAAGAACAAATTTGAATTAAATAACTAAATGCAATACGAAAATGAAGGCGTTGTATAGACGGAGTGTGCCAGAAGCAAAGGTTTTAATATATATATATGTTTGTTTTTTACATTTTTGAATTTACCACACACAATTAATGTTTATCCAATTATATTCGAGTTCATGTTTAAATACTAATGGACCCCGCCAAAAATAAGTTATGCAAAGCTCAGTAAAGTTAATGTGTTTTAATATGGACACTTTATTTTAATAGAGAAAGTTACTTGACACCTTTAATGACAAAACAATTTTTTTTAATATGGAAATGTCAAACTATCTTGGTCTGAGTCATAGACCATGTGGATACAAATATGAATAATTTCCGCTAGAAGTGTTTATCTTTCATTATCACCAGACCGAAAACAACTTTAAAGTGTTATAACAAATAATTTAGCCCTCGAAGCAATATATTTTTCAAGTCCCATTTTCTCCCCAAAATATAGAATTTACAAGATTTGTGAGTCCGAGTCCAAAATGTTCAAGATTAATTATTAATCATTTTAGCCAGAAGTGTTGTTTACCTTTCATTAGCCCCAGTCAGAATATAAACTGAAATCATAATAACAAAGAAGTTAGACAAATAATGTTAACATTTTGTTTGAAAATTGTGTCGCAGGTTGGCTATAATGTCCTTCAGGCGAAATTACCAATTTGCTAAAATATCTATGATTTGTAACGCGGGCTTTAAGTTCTACGTGGACGGAATGAGATGCGAAAATAATGAGTTTCGTGAAGGGTTTCCGATCACATGAAGAGACAAACATTCCAGCGGGTGTTATTCTCCCACGAGGCCGTCTCCGTTTTGGTGTTAATCCAGTTGAGTAGTCTTCAAGTCATGCCGGCTATCCGCTCCAATAAACGGTGTGAAATCGGATTGAAATTAGCAGGTATTGGCGACGAATATGGCGATTTAAAAATTAGCAAAGCTTGGCCCAAGGAGATTCGCCGTAATTAGTCTGAATGAAGGTTTGAAATCATAAAGGACTTTTTTATTTACTTTAATTTGCGCGAAGCCAGGAGCTTTTTGGGGATTAAACCAATTTGTGAAATACACCATGAAATACACCCGTTGGATATGGAGTGCTGCCAAATGTGACCCAGCCCAATAAAATGACTAACAAGTCGCCAGAGCAACTTTTGAGTAATATGCCTTTTAACAGTATTCCGCACAATAAAAACCAATATAAAAAAAATCAACGTTGTTACCCAAACATATCTTTATTAAGATGCAAACCTGAGTAATACACCAAAATGAAGAGCAAATGATAAGCTTTCTACTGCATATATAAACCGTTATACCTGGAAACTTGTCATTAAGACTCATTTCGAAGGATTCGGCCACAAATACCTTTCTTAATACCCTTTTTCTGTGACTCCCTCTTTTGCCATGCTTTCTTCATATTTAGGTAAATCAACAGTAAATCAAGAACAAAAGGTAGCGCGCATAAACCCTCAAATCAACAGCGAATTTGTTAATGAATGTTCAACGACTACCCCGGGCTTACACACGCCTCGGTAAAAACAAAATCAATAACAGTTAAACACGCCACGTCGGAATTATGATTAGGTTTTTGTCTCATTTTAGGATAATTTGTAATGGGTCTTTAATAAACAGACAATCTAAGTTTGAGAGCTACCGATTGTGTGTTCAATTGAGTGTATTAGCCATAACTACTCGATTTGTATCTGTTCTTCATTTTTTTCTACCATTGAATAATTATTTGCCCAAACATTCCCGATTAATTAATCTTTATTATTTTGGCAGCGCCCATGTCCCGTGATTTTTGACGCTGTTATTAATACACGATACTCCTCAATGGAAGTATAGGCCTACTGCTGTGTTTGTCTGTGCGATATTTTTAAGAGAACAGCTTGTTGGGAACTGTTTAGTAAACATCTGCTAAGCTTTCTCATTTTTAAGCCCAAAATGTTCTACTAAAAGATTACATAACCAAATAAATATAATACGAAAATTTGATACATTTTGTAAAAACTTTTTGTTCACACAAGGCTGTATGAACTTTATATGCGTCTATAGTCAGTTTTGCTTTAGTGACATTTAATAATATATATTTTTTTTAATATAAGATTTTTAATTTTGCAAAGTATCTTTGCACAACCCTAAGGTTCACCTGAGGTTCTTGGGTCAAAACAAAGCCGCCTCGAGCATGGACACGATTGGACTACATTTTCATTATCAGATGGTAACATCAAACGGTCATTATTATCTTGTCCGATCGGCCATTCACCGTGGTCCATGCATAGACCACACCGTGTGGATCAAATGAACCTTACCCGAGGCGAATTAATCTCCATTTTGGTTGAACTGTTGTATTGATTGTCCATGCATATTGCCGAGAAACTCGTTTCCGAGTTATTAATTTTGGACTTAAGAGCCATCTTATCTAGACTGGGCATTTGACTACAGCTGGGGCATTCTTTATCAGCTGATTCACGAGTCAGATTGTGCCAATCATTTGAGTTTTTGTCTCTCTGTGATTTTGTCTCTACATGTTTAATGTGGCCGACGCCAGTTATATATTTCATTCAATTTATTTATTCCATTCATTTAACATCCAACAACAGCGCTATAGCTCCATCAATTACAGAACGGATAATTACAGGGTGGATTAATAAGAGAATACAATGTGAAAAAGATACAGTTTTAGAGGCGAGAGTAAACCCTAGATGAATATTCTGAAGGAAAACCCATGGAACCAGACGGGACTGAAAACTCAATCCACATTTTGGCCTAGGCGGGATTCGAACCCAGGTCACAGCGGTGGAAAGCGAGGAAAGAACCGCATTAAAAACTGCCATATTAGAAACGCTGATGCAGCTTCACGAACTTCTGTGAAGGAAACGCACGGCATTCTGGGTAGCATACCTTTCGAATTGTACGCAGCGCAACTGAGCCGCAGAACTGGTGACCTCCGGTTCATAGTTCACACAAAATCTAATCAATTAGAGCTCAAGGCGCTTCAGCGTTTTCCAGCGCCCATTGTGGGCGGTGGGACCACTGGGCCCAATTTCTTGGCTCTGTTAACCGCATAATTCCTCGCTTACGGTCACCATTTTCCGCTAACCGCGATAGCAGAAAAAATATGTGCTTACCCTGTAAGCACAGAATCCTTATAGTTACGGGTTCTACGCATGCTCAGAGACCAAAATTCCTCGCTAACGTGTGAAATACGTTTACCGTAAGCACCGAATTTTCTGCTATAGTAAGCAGGGATTTTTCGCTAACGGTAAGCAGAGCCAAGATATTGGGCCCTGGGCCCAATTTCTTGGCTCTGTTAACCACAGAATTCCTCGCTTACGGTCACCATTTTCCGCTAACCGCGCTAGCAGAAAATGTTTGTGCTTACAATGTAAGCACAGAATCCTTAGTTACGGGTTGTACGCATGCTCAGAGACCAAAATTCCTCGTTAACGCGTGAAATACGTTTACCGTAAGCACCGAATTTTCTGCTATAGTAAGCAAGGATTTTTCGCTAACGGTAAGCAGAGCCAAGAAATTGGGCCCTGGTCTCTACAAACTTGATATGTCGAGCGGCTCTGCACGTGAAGCCACTTGGCGGCCATATTGGGAAATTAAAAACATTGCAGGCGTACACACGTTCGTACAGCGCACGACTGAGAAAACGAAGTTAATATCACAGGAAACGAAATTAATATCACAAAAACAATCCATTTTGATCAGAAAAATTTAGTTAAACATAATAACACATAATAATGACATGTAGGCCTATACGCCAAGTTTGAATGTTAAATAGGCCTATTTTGGGGAATAGATATGGGACCGTCGTGTGGGATATGTCGGGAAATCTTTTTCAAGATTGTTTTTTAACATTTCTAACTTCTAAATTATTCACTTCTTTTTAGTTGAGGTTGTTGTTGTTGTTGTTGTTGTGTTTTTGTTGGGGTATTTTGGGGGTTGTTTTTTTGGGGGGGGGATTCCACATCAGAACCTGTTTGATTCTGGGTCAGACTAGATTACAAAGTGCCAGTTTTATGATAAAATTGAAAAGAGTAAATGTCAGTGTATTTTTACAATTATTTTAGGAAGGGTCCCCTAAAAGAATTGCTAAACAAGCATAATAAAAGATACAGCTCTGTGGCTTAAACTATGAACTTGAGAAACTTGAAATATATCACAGTTAAAAATACCAATCACATGTGTAAATAATGACATATAATGACACAATAGATAGCCTGTTTAACTTGTTTAAACTGCAACTTATTTATGTAAGCTGATGACTCTATATCAACGTGTAGCTCCTCAAACCTTAATATAATAGAAAGCAGCTTAGGCCCTAAATAAAGCTCCTAGTTTTCACAACTGGTGCGTAAGAAACAAACTAGCATTAAATGCCACCAACATTATTGATGAAGCATTAAGTTGGGACCCACATGTTGAATACGTAAGTAAAGCTGTTGTGTCTAAATTAGGTATACTAAGCAGAATCCGTGATTGTGTTCCCCAACACAGCCTACACAAACTATTTGTAAGTTTAGTTATGCCAACATTAAAGTATTGTTGTAATGTGTGGGGAGGAAGGAACATATCTCACGATACTATTTTAATGTCTCAAAATAGCCGCGCGAATAATCCTTAAATGTACCTTCCTATAGCCCATTCAGAGGATATGTTTGCTCGTCTTAATTGGGCTCCTTTTTCTAAAAGAGTTAACCCCCCAAAGGCTATTCTTGTCTTTAACAGTCTCAACAAAATGACTCCTTTATACTTGACAAAATAGTTTCACACCACAGTTATTCGCGAAACAAGGCAATCAACCCACACGGCACTGAAAGTTCCTTTTGCCAAAAAAGAATGCTACGCCACAAGTTTCGCTTTGAATGGTGCAAATGATTGGAATAATCTGCCCGTACAATTGCGAACATTTGACTCATTAAGCAGATTTAAATCGGAGCTCCAACATGTCATCCGTTAGATATTATGCCAATTGCGCTGATCTACGGAGTTATACATAACTTGGTTGCCACTATAATGTGGAGCCGGATGGGAATTTCCCCTTCTCTCCCCCCCCCCCCCCCCCCCCCCCCAATGTTTTTTTTGCGGGTTTTCGCCCATCCCGTAAATCAGAATTGGCCTTAAACAGTACTTTTATAAGGTTAGGTACATACCTAAGTATCAATGTTTTGTATTCCTGTAAATATCCTTGTACGTCTGTAAATATTATGTTTGTATATTTGTGTAAATAAATAAATAAATAAATAAATCTGCTTGGTTGTCAACATAGTATTTCGCATTGAACCCAGCCCACATCGGGATATTTTCGGCCCGTTAGTACATGCTGCATCATCCATAAATCATGAGGTCCAAGTTGTGCCCGTACTTGTAAACGTCTAGCAGATTTCAGATGTCTACACTTGTGAATGTCGACATTTTGGGAACTTTCCTGTATGGTTTCCACTTAAAGCCTTCTCTTTCTCGATTTGCAAGACACAGTGTTCAGTGGTTGTGCAGAGTGCAGAAAAGGCCTGTTGGGGCTCGCTTTAATACAAGATCCCCATCGTGTCATAAAGGGTATCAGACCCTGACAAGGTGTTTGTTATTCATCAAATTTATCGAATGCATACAAAAACTCGACCTGTTGACCATTGACTCTTTCTTAAATACGAATTGCACAATTTGGAATTTTCTTAATTCACACAATTTGCTCCATCGCAGTGTAAGGTACAATTTGACACATTGTGTTTTTTGGCACTTGTAATTATGATTAAATGTGTATTTAGCACTAATTAAAGACCTTTTTAATTGGAATTTGCACTATAACACTATCATGTTCTTAAGCTTGTGATCAGTGATCGGTCTATGATAAACTGTTGATATACACATACATGCAAGTTGCACTCAACGTTATAATTATTATTGTTTATTGACTTATGATGACCTTTGACCCTTTCCTATTTAGGGATGGCACCATTTCAAACTTTCTTAAGTGGCGAATTTTGCTCCAGCAAGGTGTCAGCTACACATTGACACTTGTGTTATCCTTGCACTCGTAGTTATGATTAAACGTGTAATTAGCACTAATTACAGACCTTCCTAATTATAATTTGCACTCGGTATATTACGTTCTTAAGCTTGTGATCAGGGATCGGTTTAGGATAACCTGTTGATATAAACATAAATGCAAGTTGCAGTCAACGTTATAAGTATTGGTGTTTATTGACTTATGACGACCTTTGACCCTTTCTTAATTAGGGACGGCACCACTTGAAACTTTCTTTGCTCCAGCAAGGTGTCAGCTACACAGTTTTATCCTTGCACTCAAAATTATTATTAAACGTGTAATTAGCACTAATTAAATCCCTTCTTAAATGTACTTAGCAGCAATTATATTTTTCTTAAGTATACAAATCCTATTCAGTACACGATAAACTTTCGACCCATGAAGAAATTAGGTTTGCATTCAAGATTATGATTATATCGAATTTGTGGGGGTCTGTCAGGGGCTCTCCCCCCTCCCAACGCACCACTCGTTTTGCAGTTGTCCCAGTCACCCCTACATTATACCACGCTTCAAACCTTTTGCACTAAAAATTATGAATAAACCTGGCTCGGCTCCCGGACTATCAGTGGCACCGACGGGATTATCAAAGCTGGTATTTTGTTTTGATTTTAACCAAGAATCCTGCAGGGCGCCCTCTTTGAGCTTTTTAACCATTCGCATTATGCGTTTTTGATTCTTCGCCAGTTACGCCTTAGCCTTAATAGACCACAGGGCATGGCTGCAAAATGTGCTCAGAAATCAATTTCCTTGGCGCACCTCTTGAATCTAAGTGGAATCACTGCAGTCTGTTAGCTGGGATCATGTGGATCACGAAAAACCAAAATCCCCAATCGCAAGTTCACCAGTTAATTAAATATTTGCATTTTAATCACCTGTGTATAACGGGCGCCCTCTATTGACCAGGATTGGAAAGCTGTGTACATTTTCAATGGGAAAAGATTGCTTATTGCAGTTGCTTGCTCAAAAGGGAATCTACAGAGACAGAATTCGATTAAAGAGGAATTAGGATGTGTTTTAATGTCTTAATACAAATTTTGTTCATTGCCATAATTTGAACTTTTTAATAGAGTGTCATTTTGTTATTGTTATTGTTTGATTTTTGTATTATAATTGTTTAATTTTTTTAATTTTTTTGGGGGGAGGGGGGGTTAAAAATCTAAATGTAAATTGTATGAAAAAAATATATACACGACCAGAGTTTTTTTTTAGCTTTAGTCTTTGATACATGTTTATTCGTGACGGTAAAACTGAAATTTGTCCATGTCTTTAACAATGTACATGTGAGTGGGTGAACAACAACTCGTACCGATTTACATTTAATACACAATTCTGTTATAACAAACATTTTGCCCATTTCCAGCTGAATTTATATTAGGGAGAGTCAGATGGAAAGCAGACTGTGTGATACAATGTTTCTGTGGTGACAAGATCCTTCCCTTCGATCTGTGATAGCAGCCACTGATCTTTTTTCCTCGCTGCTTCCAGAAGCTTTCCTGCAGTTAGCGTCTGGCATTGTGAATGTTTGTCAAGGACAGTTGTTCGGGTCTTTTTGTCCAAACTCCACCTCTGTTCTCTTTTTTTAACGGCATATACTCAACTACACCACGTACTGTTGACAATGCGGATTCCTGCGGTACATCAACCAGTGCGTGTACGATTGGAATGCCGATATGATCATCTCCGCTTTTTCGGCGATTTTTGCTTGGGTACATTTTTTCACCTACCGGCACAAGCGTGGAATTTGTTAAAACTCTTTTCAGAGAACAACAAAACCCTGGAATCTGCATCTGAACCGTGCATAATACACTTTTTCTTGTTCAAATCGCTATCATCTGAGCAGCTCGTGTCAACAGCGCCTACGCTCGCTCTATTTTACAACGCCCGCTATTGGTTCATTTTCCAACTATTCGCACAAACGTGCCGCACCACGACAGAAGGGCCTCGTTAATTTGGTCGTTGGAAAACATGAATTTTAAATTGAGATTTTATCGAGTACTGGTTCGCAGACCGTTTGGGGATTTTATTTGTGAGTTTCCTAACCACTTCCTAAGTAGTTTAAAGTAAAATTTATATAGATTCAAGATATGCGTCAAGAAGGTGCAAGATAATCGGCCATGCCCTGTGGTCTATAAGTAAAGACGTACCGGTTACCTAGACGCACGACGCGCCCCCAAAATACTGCGTGAACAAATACGAGCGAGGGAGAATCCCAAGCCCCTTCACTATCTCGTGGAGCTAATTGCTTATTCATGTTTTAAGTAGCACAAATCATGCATATGCATATATAATTTGAACTATTCACAACAAAGAGTGGGGTGCACGTTACAACAATTTCATTAAGGTGACGCATCGGTAAAATGGGACAATTAAAACCTTTGCACATAACTTTATTTCGTCTTGGGCGATGATCTAACCGACGTATACAGCCGGAATGTCCAAGTTATTCAGAGTTTTGGTCTTGTAAAACAAGCGGAGATATGACAACACTCGCAGCCGACACCCTTCATGGATACCCCGAGTCCTTTTGGCGCGGTACACGCTAGCTCCGAATGAAGTTCTGGACGCACAGCGGAACGGCTTAAAAAACCACGCTTTTACAAAAACAAAACCGTGTGTAGGTTCACAAACAGGTCTCTACCTTCTAACACAGTTCTGATCGAGTGTTTTTTATGATTTAATTAGGTTACCCGAAATGTTGGGTTTACGTGCAGCGAAATCTAGCTTTTATGTAACACATTTTGATCGATATCGCCGCCACTGCAAGTCGCCATCTTAGTTTGCAATATTTTTTTGTGTGTCACTGCTGTGAACAATCCTATGTTTTCATTGGTCAATATCCACCACACAGCATGTATTATGTATGAGATGTTCGGTAGATTAATGTAAAGACAACATAAGCGCTCTCCATAGCTTAAAGTCGCTCGGGCTACACCCTCGCTAGTTTTTTTCCCGGACATTTTCGGGGCGCATCATGTCTCCAGCTAGCATGTGCGCCTTGACTAAAGGCTAGTTACGCCTGGAATTTTTACAAATTGACTGACTTACGAATTGCGAACTGTTTACGTAAACGGAACCATTGTGTGGTGTGTTTTCTTCAATTCTGTCGAAGCTATATAGGCGCTAGGCGGGCATTGACAGACGACAATCACCTGAAATAATTTACGGTGATTTTTATTCTTTCAAATCTCGACTTTTGAATGTGGGTGCAGTGCGTGATCTCATGCCCCGTTAGCTGACAAGTTACAGCCGACGAAGAAACTAAGACCTAGTCACCGCAATGTCTTGCCTTATTGCATTGGTTTTTGGTACAAGTTGATAAAGGACAAAATGTTTAATCGTGGTCTGAACTTTATACAGCCTGAAAGTTGAGAGGAGCATGTTTTTTATCCTTCAAAACCAGTACACAAGTTCGGCGTGGTTGCCTTTTAATTCAAGGAAAGTTACGGAGTTTTAACAAACCAGCGGAGCCATCTCATTTCAGCTACCGTCGATACACCGCATAGGCCCCACGGGGAATCGCCCAACGACACACACACTCATCCGCCGATCTCGCCGCCTTGCTCGAGGTCAGAAAACAAGGTAATTTTAAGCCGCTTCGCCTTATTGTACAAGCGGCTAGATCTCGTTGTCATGTTATTGCAGGGGCCCAAGGGCCTAAGATTGGGACGGTGTTTGTTTTAGCATTATGGAGGATTGATGTTGCTGATTCGCCGGAAGCTGTTGTAATTATAATATACGCGAGTTAGCATTACGCTCTGGCGTATCCGAACTGGGTTGGTTGCAATGAATCCTCTCAACATTCCATACCCCGGTATTGTATTTAGCCATGCATGTTGTACATTGTACTCATGGCTGGAAATATTAAATACGCGCGCGCAGTACTTACAGGGGCCAATTTCATAGAGCTGCTAAGCACAACAATTTGCTTAGCATGACAATTTGTCCTTGGCAAAAACAATGTTACAGACCAAATTTTTACCTGATCTTTATTGTTCTGGATTGATAATCAGCTGTTTTCTTGCTTAGCATGAAAAACATGTATAATTTTGGCTAGTAACCTGTTTTTATTGAGCAAGACTTTTTGTGCTAAGCAAATTTTTTTGCTTAGCAGCTCTATGAAATTAGGTGGTTTTGTTTTTGTTGTTGTTGTTATGAGTAGATTGCGTTGATAGCAACGTAATGCAAAAAAACTGACGTAGGCCTATCCTATATGACTTGGCTGTATATTTGGAAGTCATAGAATGTGCCGAAATACTTAATGTGTAAAAAAAACCAGTGGCTTTATTTTTCATTTGCAAGTAATTTAATCGGTAACTGATAATTTTAAATTAAATGTGGAATTGGTCCGCAATCTATCGTTTGTCGACTATGCACCAAATTTCCATTTTTAGATCGCCATAAGTATAACACCAAGGGTTTACAATTGCCCAAGATTTTCTCTCCAGATATAAAAAAAAAATATTATATCTAACCAAAGCCAAAAGGGAAATCTTTTGACTGTCCTGGCAAGTGGCTTCTGGAATAGGGTAAATTTGGGGTAAAAACGAAATTTTGCTATTTTTAAAGCATGCTGTATGGCATATATATATACATGTATTGTAACTGTTCCGGTGTTTTTATTTAAAGGATACGGACGATGCATTTGTTCGGATATATAATTACTTTTGTGGCAATTCTTCGCATTTTGGCAATAATGGCTTTTGAAAATATCGCGAAAAAAGAGAACGTTTGCAGCCCCTACTTTGGCCTAAAACACATACAGGCTCGTTACCATGGCATCATAACTAAAATTGATTTAAAAGGTCAGTTTTGGTTGCTATCTTCCCGAGTGCTTTGATCCAACAAAATATTAAAACAAGTAGATTGTTTTACCTTTGACACTTTTACCTTTTGCTCTAAAAATCAAAGAAGTGGTGGCCGATTTTTTTTTTTGATTTCGTTTATTCTTTGCACATGTGAAGCCCTTCAACCAAAGTGTAAAAAGAAAGCATATTTATTGCATTCACACTTTGGTTGCCATGGAAACGGGTGAAAATATAAAAGTTACTATATTTCACCTAATTTAGCTCTTTTCATAAGTAAAAATGACCGAAGGTTGTGAGCTTCACTGTATAAAGACCAAATAGTTGACCTACTTCTCAACTAAACATGGTAAAGATACATCCTTAATCTTTCCAAAAATGTACTTGATACAAGTACAGTTAATTGTGAATGGAAGATTCCATTATTTCATATAGGGGTGTTTTGAGCAAAAGTCAATTTGGGAAATAAAGATGGTTGCTAAAATTGTCAAAAGTCCGAAAGTAGCATATTTAGGAGAGTTTTGCTTCCAGGATTGAAAGATAAGATGTTGGTCTGTAAGAATAAGGAAAAAAAAGTTTTGGTATTTTTTGTACCGGGGAGCAGTGTTGCCAGAAACTACATGCTTTTTTGAATAAAATGTATATTTTCAAAATTCATATTATGGTAAATAATGCTCTTTAATGACTTTTTACATGCTGAACAATGATGCTGATTGACAAAATACCAGGACAAAATATAGTAAAGCAACTTACAAGTATAAAAATATAACTCTAAATGTTATAAACATGCATCACAAAGACAGTGTTGTAAGTGTTACACAGCAGACTTATATAAAGTTGAAGGTAATCTCTGTATGCCTCATTATGCTCATAACACCAGTCCGCCTGTCATAACAGCACAAAAAAGTATGGTACTTTTCATGTCATTCAATTGCCTTAAGGAAGAACACCACAGCAAATTATTGAGAAGAGGAATCATTATGCCCACGGAAAATGGAATGCAAATTCTGTCATATGTTTGTGGTCATAATATTTACATTTGGCTATAGCAGGTACAATCTTCAACAAAACGTTCAATCTTCTTGACAAATGGACGTCGTTTACGGCTTTTCGTTGGAATATCCGAGATGTCTATGTTGAGGTATGTACATACGTCCTTAAGTTTTGAAACTGTTTGCTTGTCAGGACTATTTGTTTTAACTAGTTCGCAAACATTAAGTGTATCAAATACAATGGGATGTTGAATATCAATGGTTCTGTGTACTAAATCCCGTAGACTGTCCAAGAAATCCTCCTCCGCAGCGGCTGGAAAACTGTTATCATCTACATTGGCTTTCCTCCTTCTTGAAGCCTCTCTTGAGAAGAAACCAGAGATCTGTTGCTCTGTCAAATATTCACTTGGCTTAAATAATTTCTTGCCATTGTCGTCTTTGGCTCTACGCATGTCAATCTTGACATCGACTGCATCTACTTTCCGACCACACTCTTCCCCTACGTTGAACTTTTGCACAAGGTATGATTTCTGCTTAACACTGAACCTTGCATGCTTGCTTGTTTTTTTTAAGGCCCAACCACTTGTGAGCTGTTTTGGCTGGCTTTCACTTTCGGATTTGTCAAAGGGAAGCTGATGAACTGCTTTAAAGCCACCTTCTAGCCTCTCAGCATAACTTATTTTTGCCTTGTCGGCCAGGGTTAGTTGCTGTCTACTGTATGTATGCCTTCCTACCAGTACATGTTTTTCTAGGGCAGAAAATCTCTGGAAAGACTTCTGGCAGGCGTCTTCTGAGCAGACAAAAAGTTTCTGATCAGTGTTTTGGGGGGTCGTTGCTCCCGACGCTGCTTCTTGCAGTTGCTCGTCTGCCATCATGCTGGTATTAGAGGCAAGGTTACTTCCACTTTCTTTACACCTCGATGTAGTTGAAACCATGGCTTTAAAGCTTCCTTTTTGTTTTGGCTGATCAATGCATTCCAACTGATTAGCCGTTGGTAACTCTTCAAAGTTATCCCACTTATAGAGCCGTCCTGGGCCGATGTGATATGCACGCCAAGCTCGTACTCCAGCTTCTGAAAATTCGAAGTTATTGAGGAAGCTAATACCTTCCCACTTAGTCTCAGCTTTATGTGGTGTCACACTCGACAAAACCACACTTACATTGGAAGGCGCATGCTCCGATTCTAAAGCATCCTTCATTTGGTTTGCATCTTCAACATCATGTCCTTCATTACAGTGTATACCAATCTGTCTCTTCAGAGATGCTGCCTTTCTATCGCAGGCCCCTTTTCCTCCTTGTGGATCGGAAAAGTCAATTGCACTGATGGCAACTCCGGTTTGCTGGGTGATATCTTTCACTGCTAGAAGTGTGTTGGCACTATGATAGCACCCTGCATTATCTTGCCTGAAATACACTTCGCGCAATTCCGGGACTTCCTGCTTCAGTCTTGTAATAACATCTTGCATTATTGCAATTACACAATTGCTGTCTTGGGCTACTGACTGGAAGATATGGACAAAAGTCAATGTTTCAAGTTCTTCTCCACATCTCCTCAATGCTACAGATATGTGCCATGAAATACCCCGTTTTCCAAACCAATCTGCCTGCGACTCCCGGAATTTCCTAGGTAGATATTTCATGGCCCAATCTTGTGTTATTAGGACAACATGTTCATCCACGAGATGAGTATCAACAAGTTCACGCTGCCTCTCGTCTTGATTGACACACCTTAGCTGATGGGCTTTCCAGAGAAGAATATCGTGGTGGGCCATGTCAATAAAGTAGAGTAGCTCATCATTTTCATCTTTGGTTGTCTCACATTCTGATTGCAGTTTTGTTTTCGACTCTTCTATGACATCCTCCAATATGTCACAATCTACGCATCTATCATTGTGTTGATGGTTGCATGCGTCAGAAAATGCTTCATCGGAGGGGTCACTGAGTGCCATCTTTCGACAATGATCAGGAATTGTGGAGGATTCAGATACATGAACCTGTTGGATAAGATAAACAAAACTAATTTGTAATTACACACTTTATAAAACATGATTTAAAATGGTTTAAAATAGTCAAATTAAAACTGTAAACAACTGTAAAAGGTGTCAACTGACCTTGTACTCTCCTTTCATGTGACGCTTTGATGACCTTAACCTATCCTTCTGCATCCTTCCCCAGTTATTAGTCACCCCATGCTCCACCAGTTTGTCAACAACACCATCTAAATCTTCATAGGCCTTCCCACCTATAATGGATAGGAAACTTGTTCAATAATTCGAATCTCATCATTAGCATATACCATTATTATGTAAACATGCAGAATTATGCAGAAATTTAATTTATAGAATGTCGTTTATAACAACGAAATAATAAGCAATATTGTGTTTTTTATTCAAGCAAATACCACAAAATTATAGGACATTATATGAAAACATTGGTACCTTCAGCTGTGAAATTATCCAGTCCTTGCATAGACTCTCTGGTAGATGCCAGACAAACGTTTAGAATTCTGTAAAGTGTTGCTTCATGAAGTGGCTCAAAGGATGACTCTCCACAAAATGCGAAATACTGCATAATAATGCGCTTTGGAATCAATGTCCTGATCACATTAGGCACATTTAGAACCTCTCCTGTTGAAAGCTTGAGGAGCCTTTCACCAAATGGTAAATCTTGAATTAGGTGTGCACTAGTAATAAAGTTGAGAAAATGATCAAGCTGAGATTGATCCACTTTCATTCTGGCATAGAATATAACTGGAATTGTCGAGCCTCTACCATGAAGTAGTGAATGGTGACGAGCTATGTTAAATCTATAGGCTGTCAAACCAGGAAGAAATTGCAGTAAGTCTTTGTAAGACACCTTGTCAGCAATGACTGAAAGAATTTGCCTCCTTGTTGCCCAATGTGTGGCATTCAAATAACATTCTGCAAGTGCCTCCAAGAGTTCTCTGTCTTTGGGTGAGATAGCGTCACGAGATTCTAAACTGCTTTTACATACGGCCATCCATAGTTTATCTACATCATCTGGAGCTTTGGCTATAACCTCCAACACAGCAGAAATGGCCGATTTTGCTTTCCGAATATGCTCCCTCTGCGTTCTTTCTTTTGATGCTTCCCAACTTTTTTGCATGATGCTCACTTGTTCCTTTCCAGAAACTTGAAGAAAGTTGTTTAGAAGTTTCCTTTTACCTTTCAAGCTATGATTGTCTTCTTCAGACTGTTCACTTTCTGTTGCTACTTGGGAATCACCATCATTACTTTCAGTAGAAGAATAGTCAAAAAAAGTTTCCGACACAAAACTGGCTTCCTTGCCAGATGCCGACGGTCTGGGTTCTCGATCTTGAATTTCTTCTCTTTCTTCTTGGTCATTCTAGATAAAACAGAAATACTAGTAGTAGTACATACAATTAAGATCGTCAAGGTTTTTGTTAAACAACCTTCGGCATACGTGGACTATGTGAAATGTATTGTTAAACAAAATTGTATTTAATTTAGTAGATATTTAGATCCAATCTATGATTAATATTCATTACTTTAACCTAGTTCTTTGTTTGGCTCTCCTTACAAAGACATGACACATAGAAACCATTTACGCAAGGCAAACTAAATGCACCTGGGCTTATTTTCAATAATGTTTCAATGTATACAAAAAGTCGTGTAATATCCACTTACAAGATTCATTCCACAAAAGCTTTCTGCTAACATGCTAACTGCTTCTTCTGCGATTGTATTCTTGCTTTCATCGGTTAGCTTCTTTCTGCAAGTTGAACACATGCCTGTATTGAAATGAAATTATGTTTGCGTCTTGGTTAAGTAATAATGTTTGCCTAATTTTGACATATAACAAACATATTGCATATTTTACTTTACTGACTATTCGTATTAGAGATGAGGATTTGCCTTACCATTTCCAACAGCCACAAGTGTGCCTGTAACACTCCAGATGTACTGTGAAATTGTTCTTCCTATCCCTGCTTCTATTTCACCTGGCTTTCTATGACCAGCAATAGATGATGGAACAGCACATTTGCGAATGGCTCTTCTCCAGCCTATTCCAAACTGATGGCGATGGATGGGACAGACTGTTAGGTCACTTGCATCGCTTCGGGCAAACAGGCCTGAACGCAATAGAATAAGGTCTATCTCATCTTCAACGCCAATTATCTTCAGTGACTGACAATACACTGTAATGTTTTTGTTGCAAGAAGCCAAGCTTGTAATTCTAGAGCCCTCAGCTGCTGCCCGAGGGTTGGCCCCACATGGCGTACTTGAATATCCGTTTAATCCACAAGACATTTTCAATCTGAAATGGAATAAAAATAAAAAGTAAAGTTTCAAATTGTTTTCGTATGTGTAAATGACTGGTCGTTCCGAGTGGAAACATGCGAATGAACCCGATAGCATCAGCCTAAACATTCAAAAATGACCAAGCCAGACTTCAAAGAGCATCTAGCATGCTAGCCTAATGTAAATCAACAAGTCAAATGAACAAATTGACTGTCAACCTTTGGGTCAAACAAACAAAAAATATATATTTATAGTCTCAACTGCCACAAGGCTTATGAAGTGCATGAAAATGGAGAAAGTTAGTTCGACTTACATCATACTATAAGAAAGTCCTAGGGGCACTCCATATCTAAAGTGGCAGGCATGTGCCTACCGGCCGCTGAAGGCATTCAGTAGTCAGTACACAACTTGAAAAAAGGGGGTCATTCAGAAAATGGATAACAATGGGGGTCATTTGGTACAACATTATAGGTACATGTATAAACAGGGAAAATTGAATGGAATAGCTGGAAAACTGCCCAAACAAAGGGCTTTTGATTTTGAAATGTCAAATTGGTAGCAGAAAATGGAAAAATGAGAGTCATTGCGTACAAGCCGGTTAACAAAATGGGCACATTGGCAGGCACATGCTGCGTAGCCAACATGGGAGTGCCCTCCGGAAGTGCTCCACCCTTTTCCGAATTTCTGGAACAGCCACTGCTGAGACTACATGGCATGTATTCTTTACAAAGTTTTGATACAATGTACACACGTATTATCACAACAACTCACTGAAAAAAACACAGTATAGGCCTGTAAGGTAGTTCAAATTATGTCTACATAGTAGTGATCTGTAGGCCTACACCATATAGTGGTTGGTGTTTGATGCTTATAGGGATAATCAAATTTGACCTATAGGCTAAGTAAGCATTCTGTAAAAAAATGTATTTACTTGTAAACTGAGGCAAACACTATTTGATAACACTTTTCATATCTTTCGACTAATAATAACAGTAATAGTTTATACCTTTTAAAGGTGACGTACAACGTATATCAGTGCATCATAGGCTCAGCGTCTACCATTAAGCAGTTGAACTTGATCTGCATCAGTACATGTAAAGCAGTAAAGCTACAGGATAAACTGCTGGTACATGTACCACTTCCAAGTTATTGTACTACATGTAGTAGCAAGTTGGTTATTACCAGTCTGCATGTGTTGAGGACAATGAGGAGTGGTCACTATAGCCCAAGGTGCAAGCATGTATAGTGGGGATCTAATGTAAACAGATGTCTGGGCCAGAGGATATAATGTAAACATAATACTCTCCGAGTCAGTGGCCAGCTCCTTTAAGCAGATGGTCGATTCATTCAGCAATTGTATTATATGACATTAAATTTGTAAAAAAAATGCCAAATGAAAAAATAAATTTTCAAAAACATGTAGGTTTCATTCCTAAAATGTCAATGTTTCACTATACATGCTTGATATAATGCCAACTTTTTGATGGAATATAGATGGGTTACAGGCAACAGTGTTGCAACTTTGTTTTATTTTGTATCCATTTATACTGTTATATTTTTTAATACTGTAGTCCAGGTCCAAAAGAAACTGTTTGATATAAAAAGTCACTTACCAATTCCATGTACCGGCATCTTAACTATTATAGGCCTATATCAAGGTTCACATTTAAAAATCATGTCTCTGGCAACACTGACTGCCTTTAATGCCATTTAAGTATTTGTTCTCTTCATATCAACATTCATTTTATGTATTCTATCATAAATATGACCAATTTGTTATATAATTTGGCAATTAGGACTTTCTTTAATGTATACTATTTGGCCATTCATTGCGGGGTTTTTTCAGCCAAAGTGCTAACTTTCCGGCATCACTGTTTTCGCGTAATTGAAATACCAAAACATTTTATTCTATGTTTATGTAGGTTGGTATCTTATCTACCAATTATGGAAGTGGCATTATCCACAAAGTGCTACTTTCGGCTTTATGGCCCAATTCAATACCCCATTTTTCGCTATAAGAAAATATGATGACAACACCCCTATTTGAAATAATGGTTTGATCCAAAGTGGAACACACACATTACATTTTAAAATCATTTTCTGAAAGAGTAAACATGGTTGTGCAATATGTGTAAATAACAAACTTCTACTCTTTCCCCTTTAGATGTACCAGTGCTTCAAATTTACCTATATTTCATTACTTAAATAGTGTAAAAACTTGAAAAATTTGTTGGAAATCTTATTTTGGCCGTTACCATGGCAACAAACATCTAATATCATTTTTTTTTCTATTTTTGTATTTCATGTACCCATAGCTACTCATACATGGAGTATTGCCGAAATCTATTTTTTGAAGTCTGCCACCTTTTTAAAAATATCTTTGATTTTTACAGCAACCCACTCTTAAGTGCTCACGGTCAATTTTTTTATTTTTTATTAAGCATCAATACATCAATGCTGTCATTTTATAGAGCTCATCATTAATTTAAATGATCGGCAAACTTCATAGGTCAATGACCGGGGTACGGTGTCCAGGATATATAGTATTGGAAACAAACCACCTAAGTTAGAGGGCGCTATCTGTAGAACTGGACTCACACGTACGAAGGTATTGAATGAGTTGGCTCATTGGGGGCGCGGTCAGACTAGTGTAATATACGCAGTATTCATACCACGTGATAACGATGAACGGTTAAGCAAATACGTGCATACCTGATGGTTATTGTGTTACGCAAATCATGTCCACACACGCCGCGATTGACCCGTATGTACAGTGATACAAAAATGCGAATTGGTGTACACTGTACAATGTACAGAGCGAATCATGGCTGCCCTGGCGTTTATTTGTGACTGCGGGTACGGGTGCAGAGGTAATTTTCTTTGGTGTTTAAATTTGTGATGAGTGAAACCACCTTGCTCTATGGTGAAAACCTCTTAAACGAATGATAATTTCCCTTTGATTTCAGGGAAACGTAGTTTTTGCAGGTAATTAATTGTTTGCCAAAATGACGCACGACCACACAAGATTTGAGGCTAATACTGACATACGTTCGATACACTGAAATAAAAAAACGTCCCCGCGCCCCGGCACCATAATATAACGACGCAGCAGCGGCACTAGACTAGACCGGTACGGTGCGACCGCGCCGGTTGTCTGTAGCTTGCACTGCCCCGGAAGATCATTGACACAATGCTATTCAAAGTCTGCACATTTCGCGCAATGTATATGTGTAATTGTATACACAAGCGTATGTGATGGTGACTCAGTGTAGAGGTCAGTGTGCCAACTACATTAAGCAGACGTATGCTGTACGGCGCCCGACTATTGCGAGTACATGTATTGCATTTCTATGCAAAATATCGACTTGACGCGCCACAAACTATCGTTTATTTTTGTATTTTCTGAGAAGAATAGAAAATCTGTGAGCTAGTAATTATGGCATCAGGTCCTTCTTCGTATGCTTTTGAGCCTACTTTCACATGTACACACACATTATGTACACACGGATTCGCATTTTTGTATCACTGTGGAGACATGGTTTTGTTCTCGTGTACAAAATGGTTAGAAAGTCGAGCACGTTCTTCAAAATGCTCCCATTTTAACCATAATTTTTTTCCTGGGTTGAAATTTCGACCCAATATACCCTATATTATACCCTAACCCAAACACTAACCCTAACCCACGTCCTAATCCTAGTTTTTGAGTAATTTAAGTAAAATCCAAAAATCTAATTCGTGAAATTCCCAGTGGAGACCTATTCATCTATAGAAATTTACCCTCCGGAGACGTTTTGTCTCCATTGTACACATTGTGTTCATGTCTCCAGAGGGTACCGTATTTCGCACCACTATGCCGTACACAAAAGACACTACGTCACAATATCTCGGATGTACTGATAAGCCAGAACAAAATGGCAGCTCGCATGACGGTAAGCGCAGTGCGAGAAAATCTCTGTTTTATATGATTACCGAAACCGATAAAAATGAAATAAAAATCGGGTAGCAATTGACACTCTTTAACATTATGCAATTATATACTATGGGTGGAGTTTCCCTTTAACATGTCTGCGCGTGCGCGGGCACCTAAATAACACAAGGGGGTTGGGCAAGACTATGTCCGAATAAGGCCGTGTCCGAATTACTTGAGATGGGGCTGCAGCCGGCCGCTACCATGAACTATTGCGTAATTTCCAGTCCGCTAAAGATTTTCATAAACTTTGCACATTTGCTATGCTGCTGCAGCTTGAACTGGATTTTGTTTTT
Organism: Crossaster papposus; assembly: GCA_037893245.1. Classification (NCBI taxonomy): domain Eukaryota; kingdom Metazoa; phylum Echinodermata; class Asteroidea; order Velatida; family Solasteridae; genus Crossaster; species Crossaster papposus. The sequence goes on along the minus strand of JBAIAA010000330.1, from coordinate 732,928 downwards.
CCGTATTTTGTCATTTGTGCCAAATTCCCACCTGTATTATCCTCCTGTGCCATGTGTGTTACTATACTAGGCTCTATGGCTGGATATACTATTGCTACATTCTGCTTATAGACCGTGTTGACGGATCTATAATGACTGCGGGGGCAATCGGTCGAGGTGCCCGCGGACAATTCGGGTATTGTTCTGGAAAAAATCATCACCAACCCATTTACCGCTGGATTTCACCAAAGGTGACGGGTATACACTGCGGTTGCGTGGTTGGTTAAAACAAAATCAGACTTGTTGGATAAAACTCAAAGCTAGTCTGTAATGGGCCAGTCACAAATCAGTTGCGATGCGTCGGCGATGGGTAAAACCGGGAAATTTGAACAAAATCTTGAGACAGATCTCACGATTTTGCACCCGTCGGAGGCGCTCTCCGGACGCCTGCGGCTTGTCGCAGATTTTTTAGGCATCGCCACACCCGTCGCGGTCCCCAACTTTGAACTTAAAATTTTACGATTGCTCGCAAGATTTTTCACCCATTTTGGGCATCCCAGACACAATCTCCGATGACCTACGATGCCCTCCGATTAATCGGAGGCGTCCTCCGAATAATCTGAGACTAGTCGCAAGATTCTGTGTGGGATTGGAAATTCAGGTTGAGATTCAATGTCTGCGAGTGGTCTCCGGCGCCCTCCGACTGAATCGGAGGCGCCCTGCGACGATTCGTACGCTTTCTGTGATCGTCTCCGACGAATCGTACGGTGGAATCGTAGTAAATCGCCGTGTATATAAGGGGGGGGGGGAATTAAAAGAAAAGATGCTCGCAGATATCGTCTCCGATGCAATCGGAGGCGATCGGAGGCTAATCCCACGATTTTTCGACAAAACCGGGTCAAAATCCTTGAAAAAATCTCAGACAATGTGACTGCTCCACTTTTATTAGGATTATTGCTAGGATTGTTCAAGGATTCTTTATTTTCTACGACGACCCCCGGCCAAAACTAATCCCCGACAGATCGCCGACATTGTGACTGGGCCATTAGGCAGAAATGGTTTGTTTGACGCAATTGTTGGGAAAGAGTATTAAGCCGTGTTCGCACTAGATAAACAATTTGGGTAACTTTACCATGACGCCGGGTGACATTCCGATGGGTTAATCTTCCCACCGCCCGCACTTGGATTTAATTGACGCGGGTAGAATTGCCGAGACCATGGGTAAACTAACCGTGAAAGGTCACTGGCTGATGTGACCTGTGGTCATTCGGGCCGGGTGATGGAAGATTTAACCGAGACGTTGCGTCCGCACTGGATTTTCTGGCTCGGTTAAACTGACCTGGTCAATCTTCCTGGGCACCTTTGGCTCGGTTAAACTACAAACGCGGCGTGGGTAAGTTACCTGTGAGGAAAGTTACCCAGGCTGTTCGCACTGGACTTGAAATGGGTAAGTTACCCATTGGCTCGGTTAGTTTGCCCAAATTAAGTCCAGTGTGAACAGGGCTTATGAGAAATGTATACAGAGCTTGAGTTCGATCCTGAAAATCCCGCTGTCCAACTAAACTGGCCACCAACATTGCGAGTACGGAGTAATAGCGTGTGTGAGTGTACAGTATGTCACCCTTGCAAACAGCTACATACGCAGCTTGTTTAGAGAGACGGTACAAATTAATGGCACATTTTAGTTATTTATAATGCTTTGAGCAACTTTAAAGGTAAGACATTCTATTTTCAGATATCGAATTTCTTTACTACCTAATGTTTAAGAAATATCTTACTTATTTGAAGGCAAATAATGATTCTACGCATCCAGCAAAATTATTGCGCTAGATATCCTGTAATTTTTCTGAAAAATTACATTTTACAAACAAAATTCTCAATCGTCGGACTGCGATCGCGAGAAAAAAAAAGAACAACTGCCTGACGCCGGTTGAAAACGAACGCCGTTTTTGTTGCTTTTTTCTCGGCACCCATAATTGTAAAACTTTGGACAGGTTATAGTTAAACGATAATTACTATAACATTCAAGCAAATACCAATGGTGTAGGCCTATATGGTGGTGTGATTCTATCTCAGAAGAATTAAAAGGGCTGGGGAAACGTAAACTTTCATCTGTTTGGTTTTTAAATTAGGAAATATAAAGATAAGAACGGCTTCGGGCGCACCCACCGCGTGCACCTAATGATGTATATCTGTCACCTCAATCTCTGTAATGATTTCATCAATGTAACACTGAAACACTTGTTGCTTGCAGGGCGCCTGCAGGGTACAGGCTGTAATCTAATTGCGGTCAACGGATGTCCAAATCATTTCTTCTGTGTAACTCGCGTAGCGTGTATGATTTCCAGACTGTATTTTACTATTGCGAGGTTAAGCCAGGGAATCAGACCTAGGATAATGGCGGATTTGTAGAGAGTGTATGTAGCATTTTAGATGAGGTATCTTTTTACATGAACAATGAGAAGCCTAGGCCCATATAGGCCTATTTTTAAAAAAATATAAAGAATTGTTGGGTTTTTTTTTAAAGAAATTGTATAATCTGGTCAACCAGATTATCTGACCAGATTATACAATAATTATCTATGTAATATTAAACTATTGATTAAGAACATTCATCAATTTATCTAATTTTTCTATACACTTTAAAATACGCAGTGTTTAATTATTTAGGGGGGAAAGGGCGTGCATTTATGAGATCAAGCAGCTTGGTTCTAAATCACATGGGTTAGGAGGACATATCTGTTAGGGTCCAATCTAAAATAGGCCCAATTGGGGAACCAATTGAAATTCTTTAAGATTTATTATAAAATTGTCTCGGTATTAATGATAATTGCAGTTATACTGTCCACTGTCTGATACTGATAAAGGTTTGATGGGGAGTATTGTAAACATAAATTGACACTAAAGTTGTATTGATGAAGCCTTGTCGCTAAAACAATGACTGTGAAATATAACAATATTTTCTCCATGTTGACAGTGTAGTATACACCATTTGCAAACATCAACAAGTAAAACTACTGAATTCAAATTACTAGGTAAAATATTATTGAGCCTGGAATTTCCCTTTAAGAACTGCACAACAGCATCGTTTCTGCTCAGCTCCTATTGGTGACATCTGCATGAAGACGTTTTTAAGACCACCGTAATACAAATTTCGGAAATTTAATTCCTTATTTTCTCTACGCAGCGAAAAAAATTCTGAACCCACTGGCCTCATTTCCTCTTGCCATGGTGTCACTATCCAGGTGAAAACCAATCGAGTTGTGGGCAAGACAAATTGCATGGTTGTCTGAAATGAAGGATTGTGTATTATCGTGTGTTGCTTGCTAGTTCCTATTCACTTATCGTAATGCTGTCTTGTGAAGCAGCAATGCACTCCTCGCTTACAGACTGAGCTGCTATCAGCACACCTAGCCTACGTACATCTAACAATCCAACGTTCAAGTCCGTTCTCCTAACACCGCCCAAAGCCTCTTGAACAATACACCGCATTATGGCACAGCCCCACATCGTCACGTGCCACAACACGCATTTCTCGGTCCCCACCCGGCCTGCGGCGGCACACGGGCAAACCACGGCCCACACACCCTTCTACACCCGTCATCGATCTATTGTGGAGGGCTCGCCTACGGTGCCTCTTCAGCACCCAACCGTCGCCCCAGGGTGCCTTCCCAATACCTCAGGTGAATCCTACACCTGAGACGGTATTTTTGTTCCGAGGGGTCGTCAGTTTCTGATTTAGTTTTAACCCCTCGGGGCAGTGTAAGGTCTGCTCAGGGCACGATGAGCGGGCCACGCAAGGTGCAACGGCTGTAACGACACGGGGAGATCGATTCCCATCAACGGTCAGGATAGCCGGCATTCTGACACCGCTCAATCGGCTCCACTATTGCTCTACACACCTTTAGCATGTTTAGGAATTCATTTCGGGCTGGATAGACCGCTTAATTTTATTCAATGAACTGTCAAAATGCAAACCATACAAAATATGACACTTTTTGGGGGGCAGATTGCAAAGTTGTTTTAGGGATGAGATTTCCCTAATTATAAATACCGAAAAATTTGTTACAATTTTCTACCGAATGCCGTTTTAGAGCGGCACAATTGGGGCGGGGTGTGGGGGGGGGGGACGCCCTCTTTCGTTGTGCTTTCAGTTCCCCTTTCCCCACTCGTTCCCCCTTCTATATCACTTTCAATTTTGCCAGAAAGACATGTTTAAAACACATTGAGTGCTCCCACTGCAAAAAATGTTACCCTAAGTCCCTACATTGCAAACACTCAAAGATTCGCAATTCCTTACAGAAATCAAAAATCTCAAAAAACTCTCCTAAATTACATAAACCCTAAAATCAATTATTAACTAAGAGAAGTTTTGTTCGCAAGTTATTTTATCTGGGTCACGGTGATAAATATCGAACAACTATTTAACATATCGATTTGGTTAAAATATGACATAACTCAGTGTATGAACGGGTAAAACACAGATAATACACGTAGTTGTATAATGCTACATAGGTTGCCCATATTGGAAATTGACCAATTTACACTTGGGTATCGGTAATTGGGTAATACCACAATTGCCTGCATAAATCGCCGGCTATATGGGCTTTACACAAATATCCCTAAGGGGAAAATTTGTTGATTTGTTTGTGTGTGTTAATGGCAACCATTTCAAGGTTTCTGAGCAAAAATTTGGTTGTTATCTAAAATGTCAGAGTTCAGCATTTTTTTAAAGGTAGTATACACCATTGGTCATTGCTTGAATTATCAGGAATGAGTAGATTTGGGGGGTTGTATTTTATAGTAAATATCGTTTAACTGAGCTGTCCGAAGTTTTACAATCATGGATGCCGAGAAAAGCACGGAAAACAGCGGTTTGTTTCAACCGGCGTCAAGCAGTTATTCTTATGTTATCAATGTTTTTTCGCGATCGCCGTCCGGCGAACCCGAATTTTTCATTATAAAATTATATTTTTCGGAATAATTACAGGATATCTAGCGCAATCATTTTGCTGGATGCCTAGAATCAACATTTACTTTCAAATGAGTAAGATATAATTCAGTAGTAAATATTTTTGATAGGCCTATCTGCAAATGGTGTATCCTACCTTTAAGTCATTTCTTACTGGACTAGAGTGTAGGTCAAAATAGTTACTAAATATGTATATTTAAACATCAAACATAATTTATTTACAATGTGAACTATTTATAATCTGATGACGCAATCGCCAGTTTTCACTCCTGACATTCTGCGAGTCTAACTTGTATGTTAGGTTAGTTTGAAAACTGTTTAATAGTCAATACATAACTTTCTTTACTAAGATATGTTATAGTTGTACATGAAGTCAGGACGACCAGTTCTAACTTCAAGAATACCATTTGTATTCATTCAGGTTCAGGTCTAACAAAAATGGCAGTATACTGCGGCCGTGCTTCGTTTTTATCATTACCCACACTGGCATGTTTGCATGCTATGGTATCTAAGGCTTCCCAGAACCACGCATACAGATGAGGTTTAGAAATGTACACCTCCGCAGTAATATGTAGGTCCCGGCCGGCAATAGGCATGAATTGACCAAGATATCTCCAACTTAAGACGACACCGCCGCCTTGTGTTAATCTCTCACCTCATCGCTGCACGCACACACGCGTGCGGCACACAAACAACGCTCAGGTAACGAGCAAAAAGAAAATAGTGACGTCACAGCCTCGTTTCTAATTATCAGTTACATTGCGCAGACCCTGGGTTCTAGGTTGATGAATTGCCGCTGACACAACCTCATCAACAGGACGCCGCGCATAGATGACCCATAATATAATAAACCAAAATTCCCTGGGATACGATCTATTACCTCGTATCTCTACCCCTGTCAATCTGCTGGGTCCATCTGGGGCGGGGCTGGAGAAGGGGTGGAAGGGGTTGGCAAGGAACCGATCAGATTCTTGTTTTCTTTGATGTAGCCGCTGTGCCCGCTCGTGAATGATTATATGGCATGACCTCCAGTTCATTTTAGCCACGCGCTGTTAGATTGTGCATTATATGTATAGTTGTGCATCATTTGACCTCGTTCTTCAGAATGGTGTTGTTATCAATACAAAAAAATAATGGGACAGATAGGGTAATATTTAGTGGAATTATGCCTTCGATGACACAAGCATGAAATTTGGCACACAGCCTGTCACGAGAAAGATATTTGGATATACATGTATAGGACCATCGCAGATTTGTCCTGGTATAGGGCATAGTAGTGAGCAGTGACAGCCTTTATACAAAATTAGAAAATTGCTTATTATTCGACCTATATTTTTTTTAATGGACAAATCTGCGATGGCCCGATATCCAGATATCTTCCTCGTGATATACTCTAACTGTGTGCCAAATTCCATGCTTGTATCACTAAAGGCGCAATCTTAGTATATCACCAACTTGCCGTACTATAACTACAACTATATTTTGATATACTATTTCTGAAAATAAAAATGACACGTGGAGTACCTTACACATTTATTCAATAGGAAAAATCTTTAAAAATATCAGCCGTGAAATCCTTGTAGTTAGTATTTCTTTTAAATCGATGTCCTGACTTTGGTCGTTCCAAATAAAAACGAATACATTATTGTTTAGGAAGTTTCACTGCTGATATTTACTGTCATGGACAAGGGTAGAGTTTGCGAAAAAAACGTAGGTTTACAAAGCGGCGAAGCATTAAACGATGGAGGGAATCATAAACGTGTATACCGCAACTAGTAATAAGTCGTGGACTGCGCATGCGCTATAGGAACCACAAGTACTTACAATAAGCCCGTTCGGTATTCCAACTGCGCAAATTATGCGCATAACAATTCGACGATATTTTGTTCGGGGTAAAACGCTGGTGACCGAATCTAAATTATGTACTTTCGTTCGAATAAACGTTTAGAAACACACACACCTAAAACACTTCGCTGCCCAAACGCTTTTTGAAAAATGTTACTTCAGAACACGACGATCTCCTTGCAAAACGAAGAAACGAGCCTAAATTTGTAGCTTGGTGGCGCTGTGAATGTTTGTTTTGACATTACTTTTTTATTACACACACCCTCTGGTAATACCGAAGGGTAACCTACATCAACATTAACTCGGTCATAATTGTCTGCACTTTCAAAAATTTGTTAGCCATAGTGTTATATACAATGGGGCATAGAATATGACAAATTGATATAATTTTAGCTTATGCAGGCTACACACAAATCTAATTTTATTTTATTATGAATGAGCATCAAATTACCTTTTGCTTTCACTGTTTAAGCACGAGTTTATTTTCTTCCAAACTTTTGCGAAAATCGGCATTGATTTGTTCTTATTCAACACTTTTACTGGAATATCTGATGAAGAAATTAGGTAATTCCAGCACTACAACAAGAAAAAGTGTATTGTTACGATTGTGTGTTCATGTCTATAGTTTGATCAATGTTGATCATTGTCTTACCTTATACAAAATTAAACGCAAACTTCTTCAGCTCCATCGTGTGTTTTTTCTTCAATACACCTGGCGGTTCATTACGGTATACGCTTATTGATTTAACCCGTTGCCACCGCGTGGCCACACTGCATTACCACTGGCGGTCTGCCGTTCGCTGCGATTGTACCATCACGTGGTCTAACACTTAACCATTAATCTTACTTAGAGTTTGGCTGTCTTTTGTCTCCATGTTCAGGGTGTATTTGGCACCGAGGACAGCCTGCGAGGAGGATTATTAATACACAGACGCTAATATACAAGACACGATCTGGGGAAAAGACTGTGGTTGCAGGCCAGAAAGTATAGCGAGGAACTTGGATGCTAACAGGAGTTACATAGTTAATACGTACTCCCGACGAAATCTTGAAATTTTCCTTGGACGTTTTGCGGCTTGTGGTGATTTCCAGTGAGGTAAGTAGCGCTAAGAACAGCTCATTCCAATGTCAGTAATGTAACCATTATGTTGTCTTTTTATCGACGGCAGCAGGTCTTGCTTAGAATATTTTGCTTGGTCAACTTTCACGCAGGTGCATGTATTTTGGTCTCATATTGCTATTGTGTTTTTAGGGATCGATACAGTTCCCCTAAAAGGTTCAGCCGACGGCTCAATATTTCTTCGATTATTTTCTTGTACTTTTTTATACGATCTAGTCTCTTATTTCCAAAGAGTGAAAATTCATTTTTAGAGTTAAATGAAATCACTCGAGAAAGATCACATTCCAGTGAAATCATGCTTTTCTTCCCGACTGATTATTATCACTCCAAATCATCTGGTGCGTATAGTTTCGCTCTTTGGAATTTAGAGAGTATTATCTAACACATCAATTGACAGGACATGACTAATATAAAAACGGTTTATTGCGTCTTCGATCAGAAGGTTGCCAACTATGGCTCACCATGCTCTCTGTCAGATGCTTAATTTCTTGCATCTTGTTTAGTTGTTTCCCCCGATCATCTATCCACATCCTTCTGTGTCGTTCTCGTGCTCTGGACCCATCTATTGTTCATTCACTTACATTTACCAACCTACTTGCATTGCCTCCCATAACATTGCCAGCATAGTTTATTTCGTTTTGATGATGTTTTGATGACTCTGAGCAGTACACCTTCACTAGTGACTCTATTAAGATCCTACCAAAAGGAATAACGACTTTCTGTGTAAATTACATACATTTATACCCTACATGAATAGTAGCTCACCGGCCGTGTACGGAACTCCACAAAAAAACGTTGACGTTTTATTTTAAATATTTATAAATTCATGAAGAAATGACGTGTCAGTTTGTTTCAATACGTCGCCGTTGTTATCAACCGCACGGTGACTACTGTCTGCAACGGAAACGATTTGGCGACGTTGTCAAAGCAAATGTCAAAAAGGTGTTTAAAATCTCGCGTTTGGTAGAAATTAATGTTTCAAAAAGTACAAGAGGCGGATTGAGATATTTTGTTTACGCGGGCACGATGTTCGTTGTTTGTTTTAGAAGTATGGGCTTGTATAAAGCATACATTGTAAAGTGTCGAATGGATCGGTGCCAGACTATTTTTTTGTTTTTATTCTAGCCTCGCTTAAAAATGTTTATTTTAATGTGGCTTAAATCACAAATTTTCACCAGATAAGACTGCATGGAAATATTTTGTAATTAACTTTAGGTTATTGCTTTCATTTCTATCTGCAAGTTCCAAAAATAAAGATTTTTCCTCACTTTCAATTTAATATGGCCGACTCGTGAAAAAAGCCCATATTGGCTGCGCGATTCATTGAACAGCGGTTTTTCTGTATAGCCGCTGTGTGTATTCGTATTGCAACCTCCTAGCATTTAATAAAAGACGACGGAACCCATAGCTCTGATTGTTTTGGATCACTCAGCGGTGCTCCAGGCATTAGAGATGTTATACAAGTACCTTGGTGTGTCGAGTGATAGAAGTATCCGACATTTGATATAGCCATTCGGGTGCGCCCGCAGCGTTCGGATATGATTTCATTTAGTTGCGTGTGTGCTGGAATGCAATGGACATCATCAGAGACTATGGAGGGAAGGAACACGAACCACGGACGACAAGCCGTGTGTGGATTAGTGTCAAAACTGTCGGCAGATTGCAAGAGTAAATCTAATAATAAATCCTCTTTGTTGAATGATTGATAAAAAAAACACAAGCTAAATACACACGAAAAAAAAATTACTGTTTTTGCATAAAGTTGAAGCTGTCACCCAACGCGATTCAAGTTAGCAGTATTATTTCTAATCGAGGTATGCTTTTATACCTATTGAAGACATTCTGAAATGCTTTGTTTTTAAACGTACATTTACGTTTAAATAAATCTATGTTTTCTCGAGTGTTCAATAAACGGTGTATGGTGGCGACATCGCACATTTTCTGCGCAGATTTCTGAACCAGCATTGATCAAACAGCATAGGATATGCATAATAATACTTGTAACATTACAATAAACGGTGTATGGTGGCCCTGAAAGTTGATTTACTGGTCCGGAACCATGTCGTGGTCTGAGCCTTAATTATTCACCGTTTGCTTTTCTTTCAATATACATTACATTGCTGAAGGAAATCAAGAAAATGATGTTCTTGTAGTCTGGTCCTCTAATCCCACGATGACGAAATGTCCATCCAAAGATGATCACCCCTGGAAGTATAGTTCGGTGGCCTATCGCCATCTTGAAAAGTTATGCCTGCGTTCAATGGTTGCAAAGTAGAGCAATTTTAGAACCCGCAATTTCATCCTAATTTCACAGTAATAGCCTACATACAAGCTGGCAGTCCCGTGCACAGCTTCCACCTTTCTTCTTTACCCTCAAGTACTGTGTGTAATTTATGGACACCGTGTGGCACACAACCTTTCTCGTATTGTAAACGACAGGAAAAACGTATAGGCCTAGGTACTCCGTCGTGTCCGATGTAAATAACCGGATTTGTTTGTCTTTACTTGGTAGGAACGGTAAGACATTAGGTTGTTTCCTTTCAACCATAATGTTTAAAATAGAATAAGTAAACAATCCAAAACCTGAAATTTTGGTGGATTTGGCCCATTTTCACGTGATCGATGGTCATGATAATTAGGCAAAAATGGGTCCGAATTTCACAGAAGTCCGATTTTCATATCACAACGGCTATACGTTGTGTTTCGTCAAACAAATTCCCACTGATTTTACCTCTCTGCATGGCAGCACATCCAGGTTGCATTCCAACGACTGTCGCCGCTTTGGGGTTTTTTTTCGCCGCATAATGTTCAGTCGAGTTTAGTGACCGAGTTCCATGCTGGGTTGCCATTTTAAGCCGCAACGGGGATTGTTGCCAAACGTTTCAGGGTGCCGTGCTATCCCAGGGTGTCTCCCCCCACCCCTGTCATCCCGTCAACCCCTGGTGTTAAACAGTATCACAGTTTTAACTGTGGAGCTATAATTTGTTTTTATCTTTCCTGAAGAAAAATCTAACCTGAATTTGGTTAAATTGAGTTATACCGTACCTTAGCTCAATGGTTACACTAAAAGGCAATGGTTATCGACCACCGTGTCATTGCTAATAACTGAACGTTGAAGAATGCGCGAAGAGTGCATAGGGCGCCCTCACATGGGGGACACCAGAGACTGTCACTGCCGGGGCGTGTTTGTTTCATACACGAGATTTAGTTTTTTGGCGCCGTGCGAAAACAAACGGAACCGCGTACGCGCAAATTTGTATCCATATGGAGACATCTTTTTGATCTCGCAGTGTACACATTATTGTTGGACTGTCAAACATTTTCCTCAAAATACATGTACATGTACTCCTATTTCAGCCACGGTAAATTTTCTGGGTTTAAATTTGAACCAAATAGGCTATACCCTCTAATTATTATACCCCAAAACCTAACCCAAACAGTAACTCTAGTTTTGAGTACAATCCATGAATATATTGCGTGAAATCCTTGTGAAGACCTATCCATCCATAAAAATATAACCATAGGAGACATTTTGACTCCCATTGTCCCCATTGTGTCTTCACAGGGTACCGAATATTAGACACTCGCACGTTGACTCCGAACACACGACACGAATGTAGTCTGCTATGTTATGAATTTTGCAGGCAAACGGCCATAAAAAGTAAACCAACCGTACTGTTTTTAATCATGCAAATAATCAATTTGTATCTCCGTCCGTCGCAAACTTCGCCGCCATTGAAGCATGCATATTCCAGTGCCGGGTCGAGAGAGGGGGTGCATAAGAATTCATCAGAATTTATGTAAAGACTAATGTCGTGTGTTAAAAATGTACAGATTTAATTAACCCTTGGATTCGCGCCCCCTGTGCATGGATGTAAACATATACTACTTTGTGCGCAATTCAGCAAAGTCCTGCAACTTCAATTTACCCTATAAAACAGTTTGTATGAATACCAAGTTCAAAACCAATTGTTGCTTTTTCTCCCATTCTTTTAAGGAATGAGTCGTGACTTTAAAACCAGTTCGCGCCGGGATTATTTTAACAACGCCGAGCCGACGGGCGGGATTATTTTTAACGAAACTCGATCCGAAGCGTGTTCAGGCTGATAGTGCCGGGAAGCACACCCACGCATTTCCGGCCTTGCGCGCTGCTGACATACATTTCCGAACTTGAACTTGGCGTGTTTATGCGTCATCCGTTTTGAATTTTGGGAAATCTTTGCGTTTATATACGTCATCCGGCGCGAACTGGTTAAAAGAGTTTAGGTTATGGCGGAAAAAAAGCATTCCGATAATTTTACTTTTCTGTTTCACTTCGTTGCATCGTGATAATACAATATATAAATGTGCCTCTATCGGGAGGGTCAACGTTTTAATAAAGTGGGGGCAAAACGCGTAAATATATATAAAAACATTACAATTCCCTGACGAGTGGAGGTATCCACGAAACAGATTTGCCGGAATAAAATATGGTGAACTAAAACCTATCCTGGTTTGTGATGGATTTTGTACCGCTCCTTGTGTAAAGTAGAGCACTCTCTGAAGTTGAATCGGTTTACAAACACGTAAAAACATTGATGTATACATAACAATATTGGGACTTTAAGAACGTGAATGGGGATCGACAGAAATCTGGCATGTCATATCAAAACTTGTACAACTTGGAGATGTTTCACAATGTTTATTTCTAAAAGGGGAAATGTACATCTGTGGCATATGAACAAAACCTAACCAACATTTTGATTATTCAACTATTTATTAAATTAAAATAACAGAACGTTCGACATTTTAGATGAGATACATTTATGCATGTTGTTGTTTTTAGGGGTAAAAACATATATATATAAAAGTGGGAGAAAAGAGTTATTTCACATAAATGGCCAAATTTATATCGATGTTTGTCTAAAATCGACAAAATACAAGTTTATGCAAAACTTTAAGACTGTAACTATAACTCAAATTAGTTCACTTGACAAATTAATTGGCACCCAATTTTATTGTTAATTCGATTTTAGTTATTTTCTGTTTTTGCCCATTTCTTTTTGTAGTTTAGAGTTTGTATTATTTTTACCCACCAAAAATGTTCCGATTAATATGCTGGGTTGGCTAGGAAAAACGTATGTTTCCAAATGAAATTCAAATTCACATTTTTTTATATACTGCAAATAATCTCGAATCAGTATGTGCTTCCTTTGAAATTATGGTTAAAGCTTTCCAAATGAAAACAAATGGGTATTTAATTGTACTTCTTCATTTCTAGTCTTCAACTTTTTTGTCGTCGTTTAGAATGCTGTTCATCCCGCACTACATTATCTCAGGATGATGTAATCTTACCTGTAAAATGTCATCCCGATTGTCAGGGTCTCACCAAGTCACATGATCTACTTCTTCCCGCCTCGTCCACCTTACAGAAAATTACTAATAAGTGAAGGTGTAGTCGCAGGAATTAGTAGTAAATAACCTATTTCCTTTTTGCAGAAAATTATAGGACGAAAATATTTCTGTGCTTACAGAAATCTTAACATCATGGCCCAGCAAGCGATAAAAGAGTTGTTATTTCTTTAATCTGTAACAAACAAAATAATAGTATACATGGATTTAATTCAATGTAATTCAATTCAATTCAATTCAATTCCAGTTATTGGCTATTCGAGATGAAATTGACTCATTAGGCCTAGCCTACATAAACACTTATGTTAAATAATTACAACACCAAACACAAACTGTCACAGTATTAATATAATGACCGAAGTTCACGGATCTGTAGCTTATATATTTTTTTGTGCGATACCAAAGCAGGAAAATGTGTTCACAATGGTCAAGTTTGTTATTTCGTCAACAAAGAAATACATGTAGGGGAAACGTTTTTTCGTATGTAAAAGAAAGGTTGCGCTGACCCCGTGGAATGTCGCCTAATTCCTGTCCATAACTACACAAGTTGTTTATTGATTAAATGCAGTGATACTGAATCCTTTGTTTCTACTCAATAATCCAACTATGTCCAAACAATTGTGGCATCCGCGGTAATAAATCAGATGTCCAAGGGTCCATGCTTGCTTAGGATTCAGTTCATTTGCCTTGCTGATCTGTAATTTGTAAATACCACCGATGCAAAGATTCTACACTACTACCATTCTCTCATTTCATGCATGATTTTTTAGCTTAGAGGTACTATACACTGTTATCTTTTTCTGTTACATGTATTTTCAAAAAATGTAGACAACACATTTGCTTACCGCTTGCAGATAATATGTCCGCGCCAAAAAGATTCATATTTTATAGTAAATAATTTTGACACTGACCTGCTTAACGTTTTGTGTTTATAGAAGCTGAAAACAAAAAGTTTTTGTAGTCTGGTTCCTAGACTTCCTTCACACGAATTCAATAAATTGGGAGCAGTGTTTAAAAATAGTCGGGTTTTTACAAGGATTGCCGGCCGGTCATCGTTTAAAAACCACATCACATGAGGTGCTGTGATTTCACAGGATGCTTGAGACTGTTATTCACTTTTAGTCATGTAAGGTATTTTACAATAATAGTTTCCATTTCTACCAGTAATGCAGAATCAAACCAATGCGGATTTGATAATAATGAAACACAATTTTAGTGTCGTCGATGTGGACTAAGTTCCGTGGCTCAGGACCTAATTCTTTGTTACACAAGAGGCATTTACCAGTCGATACCTCCCACACGGAAACCTGGTCTCGATACAAGTCCAATGTGACAAGTCTATTCCCGTGAAATTGGTAAGTATTGATTTTGGACTTGTACTTGGCCAGGAGTGAGCCGTCGCGGCTCCAGAACACCACGTCTTGCTTGTCGTCATACGGTGTGAATATGACAGCAGTAATCCCCTTGTCATTGAAAAGCAGCCTTTGGATCTCAAATTTGGGATTTGTTGACAGTGTTTTTATGCAGGCATCAGATTCAGTTGTCCACACTCTAATCTCGCCACCGTCACCACCAGTCAAGATAGTGCGTCCATCAATACGGCCACAGCGAACCTGAGCAGTGTGTCCCCTGTATACCTGTAGCTGCTGAGTCGTTCTTGTATCCCAAAGTATGAAGGCAGTCTCATCTTCACAGGAAGTGATAACTAAGTGTCCATGACAAGCAAAACATCGCATTTCGTTTCCTATGGAAACATCAGTGCAAAGCTTTGTCTCTGTACATGTACCGTTACCTCCACCCTCAGCCACGCCCTTGATGTCCCAAATGTGTACAGGGATATATACATCAGTATTCACTTTTCGGTAATACCTGTACGAGACAATGACTTTGTCGTCTTCCATGTACAGACTAGAAGGCCTATATCTATCAAAATCTTTCGCAGTACCCCGAATTAGTTTCAAAACCTTTCCCGTGCTGGCTTTAAATACTAGAATACCCCCCATAAAGACAGCCACCCCTGTGTTATTCTTCATAGCCATAGCTTCTATTTCATTATATGATGTCCAAGTTGAGGTGACATACTGTGAGGGTTGAATCTTGTGCAGAAATTGCCCGCTATTCAATTCCCAGAGTCCCACACAACCAAGATAATCACCAGCACCAACTGTTGCGCCATCACTTGCTACACATCTTGTTGCCGTATTATAGCCAGACAACACAACACGATGCTCCTGGTAACGACCCTCGGACCAGTTCTTATCCAGACACCAAGCTCTTATGTACACCTCCTTCCAGTCACAGGTTGGTTTAAGATCCAGGCTACAATCTCCAGCAATGACCGAATCAGCCTGAAAGGTTGGACTGGTACCACAGGAGCTGGTCTCTGTAGAGCGGATTGGCTTCTCTTTGCGGAGATCTACTTCTTTACCAAAACGCTCCCAATCTCTCAGCTTACAAAGACGAAGCCAGAGGCTGTTGGTGTTGGTTACGTTCCTCCATGCCTTGCTGCATACGGCCAGGTGACACAAGTCTTTGACAGACAGAAAACCCATTAGCTTCCATAGGATTTCATTTGGCAAATAGTCGACAGGATTCAGATAGCATGTCGATTGTTCAGAATTACAGACAACATCGGCGCCATCTGTATCTGCTTTCGAAGAGGTCATTTCGGACGGGAATCCTGTAATGAAATGACAGTTGACAAACAAGTTGTCATATTTTCAAATCAGAAATACATAAACTTCACCAGCGTTTATGGGTGAATGCAAAACATCTTGGGGTAAAGAACCAATTGTATCATAAGATGGGATTTACGTAGGGGTGATGTAAATTCAATATTAGATGTTGGCCCTTCAGCGACGTGTATTTACACTGTATATGTGCACATGATACTTGGGTTTTTTTCAGGTGAATTATTGTTTGTTATTCTCTAGAAAGAATCCCTCGGGACAGAACCGATTACACAGTATACAGTAAAAATACGTCGAAGGGGAAAACTGAATATCGTATAGACTAGTCTTGCATTATTTGTGTATCTTCGCTCCCTTACTCAGGAAGATTATTGCGCAATGTGAAGTACAGTTACGAATCAGCAGATATATACATGTAAATATTATGCTGACAACAGTAGTAATATTGTTGACGGCCTTGGGCCGTGCCCACCACATAACATTGTAAATGGCTGGGCAATTTACGTTAACTCAACAAAGGTGCAACAAATCACGCCAAGGCGAATAATCCCGCCGGACGGCATAGCGAGTTGTCGACCTTCCGAGGAGTGTGGCCTACTGAATCGGCCTATTTAGCTCACATTTAAGGGAAATACAGAATACACATAAATAATCCCGTGCCATTTAAACTGTGGTTGTTTTCCCCCATTGTCATGCATCTGTTTTATTAGGCAATCTCTACAAGCAATCTCTACAAGCGTTTAGCGGATCCAATCTACCATAAATACCGTAAACTCCCGTTTCATTATTCATTTCATCTTTCCTGACTATTTTTATGTTTTCATTCTGTTTTGTCTTCTATTGTAACAACCTTGAATTCCCATTACCTTCTAATATTCATAACCATTTGCTTTGCCCTTGTTTGTGTTGCTACATTACTTTATTACATTATCCTACGCTCTGTACAAGCATATTTATTCAAATGTTGCCATTTGTGGCCAAATAACTAATACAAAATACCAAAATATATCCCTTTACCTGCCTCCTTAATTCACTGGGGCTATTCCCCTTTTTATAAATGCATATAACAAATTTGAGCCTTTCCCCACATCAACATCTGGAGGTTTTCTCTACATATTTGCCTGGGGTCTTTCCCCACATCAATATCCAGGGCTTTTCCCCACATTAAAATTTGGGGGTTTTCCCACATTAATCTTTGGGGCTTTCCCAACATTAATCTTTGGGGCTTTTTTCCATTAATCTCTAGGGCCTTTCCCCACATCAATCTCTGGGAATTTTTCCAACATTAAAATTTGGGGTTTTCCCCACATTTATCTCTGGGGCCTTTCCCTAACTCTGCCTGGGGCTTTTCCCCATATCTCTGCCTAGATATCTCCCCACACCTATTTCTGGGGCTTTTCCCCACATCCATCTCCGATCATGTGACTTGGTGAGACCCTGACAATCAGGATGACATTTTACAGGTAAGATGACATCATCCTGAGATAATGTAGTGCGGGATGAACAGCAAATATCGGGTCGAATACGCGGCAAATTAAAAATTGTAAACAGTATTCAGCCCGATATTTTCCCACTCTGGTTCGAAATCTAGAACCGCGTATTCCCAAACGTGTCCTTAAACAATATGCGAGACTCATTTACACGGGTATCATACTAGGCCGCAATGCCGCGTTGCAGAAAACTCCGTTCAAGATAGAAACAAATTAAGATTCAAACCTAGTTTTTTTATCACTTGTTGGGTTTGCTCTTACAGAAACACATCGTCACCGTTTTCACGAAGAGGCGAATTTCATGAAAAATCGTCTATTTATCGAAATTATTTTTTTTGATGAAAACGATTAAATATTGCAATTTCTACAACCTGGTGAAGTTATACATCCACAAAATCATTAAAATCACAATTAACCTAATTAACTAATGGGCGAATTGGTCCTCCAGTGCCCTTTTGCGTTTTCACGAAGAGGCAAATTCGAAATAGCGTTGACTTCAACGTGTTTATGAAGGGCACTTTGGTGCGCGTAGTCACTTTAGCGTTTTCACGAAGAGGCGAATTGGGCGAATTGGTCGCGAAGTGGCTTTTAGCGTTTTCACGAAGAGGCAAATTCGAAATAGCGTTGACTTCAACGTGTTTATGAAGGACACTTTGGTGCGCTTAGTCACTTTAGCGTTTTCACGAAGAGGCGAATTGGGCGAATTGGTCGCGAAGTGGCTTTTAGCGTTTTCACGAAGAGACAAATTGGGGGCGCAATGGGGAAATGTATACATTCTGACTCTCACAGCCACGGGCGAATTTGCTAATGTATCGTTTTTTTCGTTTTCACGAAGAGGCAATTCTATTAATTGATTAATTCTGCAAAACTAATCACCTATTTTTCTTAACGTTTGCTATATTTAAGAAGATTAAAATCTCTTCTTTCCCATGATACCTTAATCTTGTATATTCTATGGATATTTATGTTTCAAACTGCCAAACGAAAAAAGGACAAACTTTACAAGCGATTATCTCGAAAGTTTGTTCAGACCGTGAAAGGCTCAATTTGCCTCTTCGTGAAAACGGTGACGACATGATTCAAATAGATCACAATCTGCTTTTTTATACAAACCATTTTTTGAGTTTGGAAAAAGTCATCTTCACTGTCAAATTTGTCCTGAAAACCATCCTTTCCCTTAATGCCTAACGAAACGGAGCGTCTGTATTTTAGTTTAAATTTTGCGCTTGTCATACCAATTTTGTTTGGTTTTAGGGGTTTATTAAATCACGAATATTCTTATCAATAAACTGATGAAAATTGAAAAGCCCCTAATGTTAGTATTCATCGGTAATTTCGGTTTTTTTTATCGTTCCTATGTCGCGGGTCACTGCTCATGAATTATGCATTTCATTTGATCTGGATTTGAAAATGTCACATGCGCACAACTGTATTTCGCTTAAGAAACAGCGGTGGCCTACACGTACACCACCTGTACCTACACATGTACACACTAATGTACTAATAACCTTGGATTAGCAGCAGTATCCACCATTCAGGAGTCAGGAGTTGGTTCACGTACGAGTTCTCGCACGAGAATGTCCTTACCGCACAACTAAACTCGACTGTGCGCGTGCGTCTTGGTGAATAGCGTTTGGAATGCAACCTACTCGTGAATATGGAGAAATTCACGGTGAACACGATAAATACGACGCGATTGGAACTCAGCATTAGCCACTGTCAAAAAAGGGCGCTATATTGTGTAAGAATGAATTGCGCCCTCTGTTGACTATGGTTTTCAGTCAGTGTCTATGTGATACATAACCTTTTGTATTTACTGAGTGACACCAAATACATGTACAGTGTACATGTACGAGGTTTCTCTGAAAAAAATATTATATTAAGGTACATGTATGTAGTTTCGGGGACACCATTAAAGGAATCGTATACGTTTGGTAATTACTCCAAAAATTAATGGCAATAAAAACTCCCGCAGCCGAATAACCATAATCAAATTTCACATTGACAAACGAACATGGCTGCTCCATAAAATTGTACCTCCTTATTACCAGTGTCATGTTCGACCACCGCCAAGGATTTAGATATCTCCTACCTCGTTTTCTAAAACGAACACCAATCCAGGCTCTATCCCCATCGGAATCACAAACATGCACAATTCCCCACCATAGATCGAGCTCCTCCTATCCCTCCAGGCAGGCACCTGTTATGGCAAGCCGACTAATAGGCTGGTCAACGGGCCGGGTCATGGGTGGGTAGTTAAGTACATGTATATACCCAAAGCACAAGCGCGAGTCCCCGGCCCAGGTCACGCTTTTCGCCTCATTGGTTTAACCTCATTGCGCTTGTATGATCTATTCATGCTAGCTGTTGACTTTGGGCTTGCACAAAATTCGAAGTTTGTTGACCTTGAACACTGTCTTGCGAAGTTGCGAAATTGTTTCTTTGGAGTCCCATGCTCTGAGATCTATCGCCTGTCACCTCCTTTGATATTTTTTCCTTCCCAAATTAAAACTTTTGTTGTAGTTGTTTGTTGATTTGTCCTACCTTGTTTGGATTGCATTGTTCTCTCTAACCGTTACACCACTGAAACGTCACACGTATATTTTGATGATTGTAATATTTTATATTTGATTTCCTGACCAATCACTGTTGACCGTGACGATTTATGATATGATTGATCCAGTTTAGATCCTGATCCTAGATCCTTGATCCTGATTGAGTAGTTTCCAAGAGGAAAGAACCAACCTAAACCTTGCTATCTGTGTGATTTTTCTTCTCATGTCATGATATAAACGGCAACGCCAAAATTAGATAAGGAAATAAAAGGGATTATAGAGCAACAACTATTTACATCATACAATAAAGATACAGCATGAGTCAACATTTGGCAATCAGATTATCAATGGCTGCAACTCATACTGGGTCTAAGGTTGTCAAAATTACACGGTTGATGCAACAACAGTGTGATCAAGGTCTCCCAGACTTGAAACAAAGAAAACTGCAAGTCTTGCATTTGTGGGCTGATGCAACACGCGTTGTCCTTGTGGGTACAAATATGGGGGCCAACATCGCTAAGAAACTTTAGCCGTACCGTGAAAATTAGGAAATATTTGGTCGGACCAAATTTAAAATGGTTTCAAATGTAACAGGGTCCGACATTTAGTTAACTAGTTAAATTAAATCACTTTAAAGAACAGCTTTTGTCGAGCTGCTATGCGTAATGTAGTGATAGTGGGATGGGCTATGGATCAAATTCCCTGGTTCGAATCCTGGTTTTTCATAGTCAAAATGATATCTTTGGAGTTTTTTTAATTTAGGGGGAAAAGAGACCTAGAACCTAAGTGTTGTACAGTGATCAATGCAACTACTGAATAATTCATAAATTTTGACTCGCCCACCTACGGGAAAAAATCGCGTCCTGCCCTATGTTGGCGATCTCCAAAATTGTCAGCATCGAGGGCGATAATCAGAACTCATAAACACCAGAATTCGCGTGTCAAAGATTACGCCTGATTTTACGATACAACCTGGGAAGCGACATTGTGGGGATCACTCAATAAGGATCTTACACAAATAAGCCACAGCATACATTCAAAGTTCATATTAAAATACGCATGAAGGAAGGAATAGGCCTACGTTAAACAAAACATATTACAATCAAAATTGTACTCACCAGCAAGGAAAACAGAGTTTGTAAGCAGTTGTCAGGAGATAGTACCTTTATAGTGCTCCTCAAACTGAGGAATCACGCACATATTCACCGTGTGCACGTTGTTTTATGGAGGAAGGAACACAAGGGTTGTTCAAAAGGGCTCAGTTCCTGCACATTAACATTGCGGATCTGCTTAACTTGGCTCATTAGTGCTCATGCGTTTTGCACGTACGCAAGACAGTCATTAAGCTCTTTGCCAATAAAAAGCGTCGCTCCCTTCGACTGGCCACGTCCTTCTAGAATTCCACAATAATCCCCGTCTGCCATTGTTAGTTTTCTTTCACTCCGTTTATTTGCAACGAAGGTCGTCACGTAAAGAGGACAATGCAACGCTATACTTCATCAAGTTGTTCAAGGTTTGGGGGTTATAGGACTCTTTATGGCGATAGTGCATGCCCGTACACAGTGGGGTGCGACTGCGTGCGTTTGTTTATGGTGTAAATGGATACCTGGCGACACGAAGGTGAATTGGGGTTAGGGTTAGAATCGAGGACGACCTCGATTGAGATTCGTGTACAAAACCAATGAGAGCCGTCGGAAAAAGTTAAAGGAAATTTTCGAGAGGAACAAAGGAAACTCCTCGATTTACACCATAAACAAACGTGTGTGCGTGCATTTGTTTTTGATTGAAATAGGGGACGTATGACAAAGGGAACAATGGGGTCCCCTATTCCGCAAAGGTCCCCGATTCAGACTCGTGTGCAAATCCTATGGCGATCATCCGAAAACGTTAGAGTACAAACAAAAGAGGGAAGACGGTCGGACAATGCCCCGTCCCCTATTGACGGCATTTACCCACTTGCGTGCGTGTGTGTGTACGCACTAACCCCCACCCCCCCCCCCCCCCCCCCCCTCTTCCAAAAACAATTACCAAAAAGGTCCACATTTTCTGGGGTAAATAATAGTACTGTATTTGGATGTCGAAATAACGGTACCGTACCACACAAATAAGAAACTGAATAGTAATATTGAACATGGGGTGATTTATTTTAACCGAATAATAATTCTGACAGCGAAAAATATCAAAATTTCTGACCATTTTCAAGAAAATACAAAATATTAGTGTGTGCAAGGTAGATTCCCATATAAATTGGTAGACATAGACAAGTTGTCTGCTTGTGATAAGTCTAGTTTCGCGGTGTCGCATGCGTGATGTGAACGATTGTTTTGATGGTTAACAGACGCAACAGATAAAGACACTTTCTCTCTATACCGGCTGTTGTTGTATGATACAAAATAGTAGCAAAAAGGTGAATAAAAATCCCTGTTCCACTCGTTGGGGGACATTCGATTTTTAGTATGTCCAATAGTGATACTTCACCCGCGTGACAGTGTTAAAATAAATTATATTGCAATTACTTCTATAGGTCAGGCCATATTTTGATGTAAATTGACCGGACTACAGGCCAAAATAAGAAAACAAAATGACATGAGTTTGGATTGATGTATTATTTAGTAATGTATATTTTGCCCACCCCTATTATGAAGTCAAGTGTCTCCTCCCCCTAATGAGTGAGTTTGTTCAAAAGTTGTGGTTTTTCATTTAATTCGAATTTTAAGGATGGATAAATGATTATTTTTATCTACACCATTTTTCTAACTGAACGCCCACAAAAGAGTCGGATAATTGTTAACTGTTCATTTTGGCCTAAAAAACCCATTACATCAATTGGATTTGGGTTTTAAAGTGTTTCATTAAATATAAAATGTTCAAAGAATGTACCCGACATTGCATTCGGGACATGATTTTATACCACAAGCAAACAGACTAAGAGCCATTATTTGCTAAAATGTATGTATTACAATTGTAATGACTTAATTTGGGAAACGCCTTGTAGGCCTATACATTTACGCATAATACACTCCCTTGAATGTTTTAGTTGTTATCAAATAGTGGTGCGAAATACGGTACCCTCTGGAGACGTGAACACAATGGGGACATTGGGAGTGAAAAGATCTCCAAAGGGTAATTTCTATAGATGAATAGGTCTCCAAGCGACGATGAATCACTTCTTCTATCCTGTGAACAAAATTAATAGAGACCAACACACAACCACCTTATATCGAGGTAAAAATACAACCACCACGTCCACATCGATCTCTAAAACTATTCCAGGATCGTTGGAGCAATATCCAGGAAAAGAACATCCCTGCTTTTTACAAGAATTATGCAGGAGGAATACGAGCATCAACTATACGTACCCACATCACCGAGCCCAGCTGACCAACGCCAGACGCTCAGCCCAAGAAAAGCTTGCTCAAGACTTCCAGGGTCAAGATCATCCCACTGCTCAACAACTCGAGCTTTTTCACAAGACCCTATCAACCGACAATAGGCATCAAAACTACGTCGATCTCTAACCACAAAACCAAACAGTCCTTTTCAGGACTACCACACCTTCTCAAAAGAGATAAATCCGTCATCTTGCCTCTACTAATAATTATAATAAATAAACTGGAATATAACACACCCTACATTATCCGTTATATTCAAACTACAAATCCTTCAACTACCATGGCAAGGAGAAAACTAAAAAAATTAACGAAGAGATCACTAAGTCAAATCGAAATCTAACCATTTCTCTAACAATGCAAATCGAAAACCAAACGAGCCAACTCCAATCATTTGCGCTCACTAGCAGAACAATGTCAATCCTTCATAACGAACCTATCGAAAGCAACACTATCGCAAACTAAAATAATTGTTTTAGGAAAAGGTTTAAACTTCGTACCTACTCCTGCTAAACCAAACCGCAAATCACTTGTAAGTGGCATAAATACCTTCAATCGAAGACTAAGTATTGCGCTCTTAATGCGTAACAAACGCTCAAAAAAACATCCTTTCAAACCACCATCAAAATGGCAACCAAAATCATCCCCTAGTGAAACACTAGAAGAATATCTGGAAGCCACAAAAAAATCGAACTGGCCCACATGGAGAAAACACTAAACAAACTCCATTTGTCTTCACAACCACCAACAGCCCAGCCATAAACCACGGTGACATACATCGAGAAATAAACAAACACTTGAAAGTAATCAAAGGCAATCAAATACTTTCGGAACATTTTCCGAAACCTCCATTCATTGCCTTACACCTGGACATTTCATTGGCTCACAGAGTGATGTCGTGGGTCCGCCATGTTGCACTTCCAGTTTGCGCCGACTTCAAGTGTGAAACAATGATGATCTGTCCATGTGTAGAGGTCAGTGTGTGATGCACCCACAGTGTACGAATCGCGTACACTTTGTGCACGGTAATCGAATTTTACATGGACGATCGTGAAGTTCTTCCTCTGTTTTTGGTGAATCCGACGAAAACAGTACTAGCTGATTCGTCTGATTCGAATCACAGTATTTCTTATTCAGACACGGACTCGAGCGAGGATAAAGATGGGGTCCCTCTAGGCCGAAGAACGACCGTTCAAAATGTTCGCTGCAGAGGGCCGAAAATCACTAGGCCCGCCCGGACCATTTCGCTCTGGTAAGCTTTACTTTGGCTGTCCAAATCCTCCGATATTTAGGATCAGCCGGAAACAAATGAAGCCTTACTTCATCCTTAGTAGTTCTGCTACACCAGCTACACACATAGTCGGCATGACCGAAACCTGTTGTATTTTTACCCTGATTCAGAATAAAAAAACATGTAAAGACGGACACTTGTTGCAATGCGCACGGTCAGTATACGATAGGCCGGGTAGCAGCACGGCGATTCTTTGCCTCGATTTTCGTCATACCCCACGCGAGGTTTTATGTTAATGAGGCTTTTCTTCGAGGGGCGGAGTGGTTTGAACAAAAATTTCAAACATTATTTTCTCCCATTTATCACAGAAAATAAACACAACCACACACATAATGTTGTTGTCAACATTATAATTTATTGATTTAAGCAAAAAAATCCTTATTACATGTTTCCTTTAATGTTTCTTATTCTGTATAATATATAATAGCAAAGCTTTTTTTCACGTTTTGTACGTTAATTTTTACAATTTTTCCGATTAATTAAAATGTTTACGTGGAGGCTCTGATTGGGCGCATGATTTTTGCGCTAATAACCACGGATCTGGCCGAATGTCCGCAGGGCTTTGAGCGCTATTAGTAGAAAGCGCGTAAAAGCGCTGCGTGGCTCATGATGCAAGAGAGAGGAGCGTCACTGAATGGGATAGTGCCATCCCTTTTCTCAAACTGATGTACAGATGGTTGAGCTAGGCACTTTATGACTGCCGTCTGCTGACACTTAAGCCGCGTTCGCATTAGACTTTTTTTGGTAAAACCTACAGAGAACTTAAAATCCAATTAAATTAAATCCAATGCAGACAGGCGGTAACATTGTCAAATTGTCCATTTTACCCTCCGCAACAGTAAGATCTACAGGCCCAAGCTTCTAGCGGAGGATTTAACACCGTGAACTTTGACAATCACGTACCGTAACATTTGACAATATTAAGTCCAATGCGAACGCGGATTTAGTCGCAGCACTCCAACTAAAGTTGGGACTTCGTTTTGTGAAACAGAAATACAAAATTTTAAAACATTTAACTTATGGTTTTCTATCCAATTCAGCGTCTTGGGATTCAGATCCCAGGCCTCATGTCCAATTCTCCTTAGCATTCTGTAAAAATCTGCTCTTAAAATCTGTGTTAAAGTAAATGCATTAAAGTAAACGGGGTTTCAAATGTGAAATTAGAACGTAATGTGCAGATAATAAATCGTGAATTTAAGGGGAAAAAATCACCAAGGGGTACGTTACACTAGCAGTACTAATTTACTAAGTACTACATGTATAGCGGACCAGAACGTTGTGAACTGTGAAACTAGTTGGAAATGAAATAATGTGCCACTGCCACTGTGTGCTGGACGAAATGGAGATCGAACAACTAAAATGATGTTACAAAGTGACAAATGTTAAGACGAGTAACCACTAAAACTAAAAGGTGTTGAAAATGTGAAAAATAGAACAGGAATGTGCAGTGAATAAATCGTAAATTTTTCAAAAGTCACCACACCAACATTAAATATCGAGTATGCGTACGTGCACGTGTTTTGAAACAGAACAGTCCCACGAAAAACTTAATCTTGGACAAAAAAAACCTTACGAAATGAACTATCAATAAGCCAGTTTAACGTTTAGGCCTAGACAAATACACAAATCCTTAGCAATCACAGATAAAAAGGAAAGCTTTCAAATATATGGCAGAAGGAAATTCAAGATAAAAAGCGATCTCACGTCTTCTCAGCTCAACAACAAGCACACAATAGGATGCACACCTAGCGCGGACACTAGTTGGCAAGCTTCCGTAAACAATGTGACGTCATAGGCGCACGACCGATCACATGGCGGACCGGACACTATTTCGCACCGGACACCTTTTGGCACGACAACGGAATAGCCCATGTGTGCATATTTGTACTGTCAAGCCTCAGTATATTGCTCATTGTACAAAACTGGCTGTCCACGGGAGCTGCATTGTAATAAGCGTGTTAAAGACACAAACTACATAGTCCAGGCAAAATACATAATTTTGTTTTGTTGACCTCAAACAAATTGCAACAAATTGTTTTTCACCACGGTGCACTTCTATAAGGTCCCTAGAATTACATACTAAAAGTCTACAAAAATCCAAGTGGTGGAAATATGTCTAATTTGCATAAATCCTTAATCCCTGCCGTGTAATATGTTTATTCCCATATTTGGGTATATATTTTATTTTAATTTTTTGAAAAGTTTATTTTGGCGATTATACTTACCCATCCTTACTTCAATAACATTTTCTAAAGCATGTAAGTGACTAAATAAACATGAAAATATAGTAATGGTCCAAAATGACTACAATTATACCCTATAATTGCACGCATTTACCTTGTCTCTAGATATCATCAAGTAGTCAATATTGACGTGCTTCAAATTCACCAAGTTGCTTACTGGCACAGTTATCATATTAAAACCTTATGGAAAATCATTATATTTAGCCCAGCAAACAAAAACTGGGAAAAAATGGTTTGTCCCTAAATTGGGCTAACAAGTAGGTGAAGGGTTGCCTAAGGTGAGACTTCAACAAGTTCAAGAAAACCCCCCAAATTAAAGATTGTTGTTGCTTACAATAATCCTATCTACGTTAAAATGTATTTTGGGGATTTCCTTGAACTTGTTCAAGTCTCCCATGTTAGGCAACCCTTTAACTACTTTTTAGCCCAATTTATGGACACACCATTTCCCCCCAGTTTTTGTTTGCTGGGCTAAATATCACAATGTTATCACTGTTCATATGATTTTCTATAAGGTTTTAATATGATAACTGTGTCAGTAAGCAACTTGGTGAATTTGAAGCTCACCAATACTGACTACTTGATATCTGGAGACAGTGTAATGTGCGCACATTTATAGGGTCACGAAGTTGTCATTTTTGATAATTACTATGTTCTCATAATTATTCAGTCACTTATATGCTTTAGCAAATGTTTTTAAAGTAAGGATATAAGTAGAATCACCAAAATAAACTGTTCAAAAAATAAAAAATATATATACCCAAATATGGCAATAAATATATTACGCGGCAGGGATTAACGATTTATGCAAATTAGTCATATTTCCACCACTTGAATGTTTAAAGACTTTTAATATGTCATTGTGGGGACCTTTTAGAAATGCATCGTGGTGAAAAAAAAATTGTTGCAATTTGTTTGAGGTCAGAAGCTCCCGTGGACCGGACAGGCCAGTTTTCTACATACGATTTGTAATGGGTCAAGTTTTGAAATGTAATTAGGGATTGTTTATATACATGAACAGTGTATATACCCTAATCATCAACACTGGGTAGACACATTCTCACGAATTGTAGGAGGTGGGTGAACAATCAACTGGTTGAACGCCAATTGGGCTTTTATCTGTAGTCTTATAGATTTGTTTTGGAACTGTCAACCGAACTTGTAAACATCTTCAGAAAAAAACACTATATCTTAAAAAGCTTGAAAATCGTGTATACCATATAAAAAATGCCCCAACATTTCAGTGCATTTGCAATCACTTCTTTATACATCATCAGTATTGCAGGATCAATATAGTGCACTCAAAATTCCTATAAAACACAATTTTAGTATCATCGCTATGTATTAAGTTAAACTGTTCAATACCAAGTTCTTTCCTGTACAGACATTTACCCGTTGAGACATCCCATACGTTAAATCTTAGATTTGTAGACAGCGACTGGGTGACAAGTCTATTGCCGTGAATTTTACCAGCCCATTTGACTTTGGATCTTTGGTCGCTAAGTAGCGTGCCATCTCGTCCCCAGAAAACCGCTTGCCTGATACTCAGGGCAGTAATGCTTTTATCGTTGAATAGTACCGTGTGGATACGATTATTATCTGTTGGCAGGGTTTTTAGGCAAACGTCGGAGTCAGTCGACCACACTCTTATTTCACCCACAGAATCTGCTGTGGTAATGGTGTTTTCATCTAGATGAGTGCAGCGGATCATACCCGTGTGTCCCTTGTATATCCATACATGCTTAAACGTTCTCGTATCCCAAAGAATGAAAGCGGTAACATCTTCTTCGGAGGAGGTGACAACTAAGTGTTTACAACAAGCGAAACATCTTAGGTATTTCTTTGTGAGAACTCGTCTTTTCAAGCTATCAGTGCAAAGTTTGGTCTCTTTACATGTATCGTCATCTCTACCCTCGACCAAGCCACTAATGTCCCAGATGTGCACAGGGATGATTTCACTGTTGTCCACAGTCAATGGAAACTCGTACGAGGCAATGACTTTGTTGTCTTCGAAATAAAGATCACGGGGATAAAATTCATCGAATTTACTCGTTGTTCCGTGGAGGGTTTTCAAAACATTACCTGTGGCACTTTCGAATATTAGGATGCCTCCAATGAAAGCGGCTACTCCTATGCCATTCTTTAGGACCATTTTTCTTATGGACTCTTTGGCTCCATAATATGGAGGATTACATAACTGATCTACTGAAATGATCGATTTGGTCAGTTGAATCTTCTGCAGAAGACATCCACTATTCAAATTCCACAGTCGCAAGCACCCAAAATGATCATCTGCAGCGAATGTCCTTCCATCACAAGCATAGCATGATGTACCTTTATGATCAGACAACTCGGGACGGTGCTCCTGGTAACGACCCTCAGACCAGTTTTTATCCAGACACCAAGCTCTCATGTACACCTCCTTCCAGTCACAGGTTGGTGCAAGATCCAGGCTACAATCTCCAGCAATAACCGAATCAGCCTGAAAGGTTGGACTGGTACCACAGGTGCTGGTCGCTGTAGAGTGGACTGGCTCCTCTTTGCGAAGATCTACTTCCTTACCAAAACGCTCCCAATCTCTCAGCTCACAAAGACGAAGCCAGAGGCTGTTGGTGTTGGTCACGTTCCTCCATGCCTTGCTGCATACAGCCAGGTGACACAAGTCTTCAGCAGACAGAAAATCCATTAGCTTCCATAAGATCTCGTTTGGCAAGTAGTCGACAGGATCCAGAGAGCATGTCGATGGTTCAGAATGACAGACAACGGCGACGCCGATCTTACGTGTATCTCCTTGAGCTGAAGTCATTTTGAAGGATAATTCTGTGATGGCAAAATAGATTATAAACATTCAACACGCATTGCTTCATAACTTACATCAGCAATCTATTCATATGATCAGCAGCTGGGGCCAATTTCATAAGGCTGCTTAATCACAACCATTGCTTAAAGAGAAACTATGCCCTGGAAGCGCCCAATTGGGCTACAAAACACGCTTTGAACAAAATGATGTTCAATAGACCTTAATCAGGGTACGCTATTTAAAAAATGAAATGATGCAAACAAACACGGCAGCGTCAATGGTAAGTGCAGCTAACGAGTGGCTCTCGCAAAGTTACAACAGATTAACAATCTTAAAATGTGACGGATAGTCTTTAAAACGCCAATCAGTGTTCTAGGTAGTCATGCCTCTTGAGTTGAAGAAGGATCGTACAAATAAAGCCTAAAACCAGTGGCCCAATTGACATTTCAGTGACTGTAAAAACATTCATTGTAGTCAATATGGAAATTAACAATATCTTTAATTCAAATTTTAATATTTTTTAAGGCCTACATGTAGGGGTGTCATACACACCGTGCATACCCACTAGACAACGAGTAACAACATGAGAATTTGCAGATCTCATGAAATGTATCATCTGAAAAAGAAAGACTTATATGAAAAATATGAGCAACATACATACTAGAAAAGATGATTTGAAATGCTTGAAAGATGTAAATAGAATAAATGAGATGGTTCAACAAACACTTTTTAATTACTGTTGCTTAATACGTTTGTTGTCTAGGAAAAAGCGCAATCTGAAAAGTTTATCGGACCATAACTTGGCAACGCTTTGACCGATTTTGAAAGTTGAAAGAGATTTGCAATCTACTCACCAAGCCCTTCAAGAAATAGTCCCAAATAACTTCCTAAAAGCAATATTAAAATTTGTATTGTCCCCCTTACTACATGTACCTGGCAAGTTATTATTTACAATAAAAACAAAATCTACAAAATAAAAACATCTTTAGACAGAAATAGAATTGCACATTTTCCCCCGTCATTAATACGAAGGGTATACAGAAGCCGCTTGAACCGAGATTGTTTTCAATAACAATAACAATTGAGAAAAAAGAAAATAAATAAATAATGAATACCAATTTAATAAAATCCAAATGGGAGCGCTCGTTTATGCACCTGAGAGACTGGAAGCCAGTCTAGTATATATCATGGCGGCGCATTAACGTAAACTAGAACGTATACATACACAAAATGTACATGTACGTTAATTTATCATAGTTGCAAATTTTTCATAACCCTGATGATTTAGCATTTTTGACCTCGCAAAATTTGATCAAAATAATACCGGGGTCAATAGATAACAGTAAAAAAATGGCCTTGTTTTGTAGGTAATCCTGTGTACGTTGGTGTCCGTCCTGAAAGCAACATCTCATTTACAAATACAGTAATGTAATTAAGATTTCTTAAATTCTAGTTTCACTTTCAGAATTCAGTGCAACGTCGGCTGTTGATTCATAATCTACGAAGCTGTCTAAGGATTCAGGAACATGGTGAAAATAATTATTTTCACTTTAGCTACAAAGTAAGTCGTACGTACGACTTGTAGGTCGTACGTACGAGTTAAATGAAACTTAATCTCACCAATAAACAATGCAAAGATGGCGGACAAACTTGTGCTATCTACCGAATGAGAGTTGAGACTCGTCGTAGGCCTACTTCCGGTATATGCCGTACGTTCGACGAACAAGTCGCCGTACGTTCGACGAACAAGTCGAACAAGTCGAACAAGTCGTCAAACGTACGACCGACATACAACTCGTACGTACGACCGACATACAACTCGTACGTACGACCGACATACAACTCGTACGTACGACCGACATACAACTTGTACGTACGACCGACATACAACTCGTATGTACCAGTTAGCTGAAGTGAGAGAAAATAATTATTTTCACCATGTCCCTTGGAGTTAAGTTGGACAGCTTCGTACAAATATATTATATAATCCTATTTTCGGTGCAACAAATATTCACGATATTCAATGTCCCTTCACTTTAATAGAGCCATACGTGTGTATGGCTTTATAGGAAGACACTTAATACTAACCGGTGTAGCGGTTCGCGTTATTTTTTTTCAGGAGCTGGGTGGTGCGTGAAAGTATTTTCATGAGAAAGAGCAATGACAACTTAAAGAACTATAAAGGATTTATAAAGAACAGCTTCCTCAACCAACTCGCCAATAGCATAAAGAGGAGAGCTATAGATCGAAAGGTCTGCGGTTCGAATCCGACTCGTTAACGTTTGTCTTTTTCTTCTACAATGTTCTTATGGGTGATTTTAATAATTGAACAAGGCTGAAGGGAAAACCGGGTTAGGGTACATAAGTTTCTTAAAAAATACAACAAGAACCGCTACACACACAAGTCACTGGTTAGTTTATAGTGACTTCCCTCTATTATTAGTGAAGGGACATTGAATATCGTTGTTAAACTGTTGTTAAACTGCCAATAAACGAAACGACATGTCAACTCACCCTGGCAAACTACTACTTTCTAAATTCATCTTTCGCACCAAATTGGGGTGTTTTTCTTTGGCAAACCAACCAAGGCAGATAGCAATTTCTGGGTATACCCAACTTCCGCAATGTGAAGTCTAGTAACGCATCCGAAGACACTAAACAATCATAACAACGCACGATAGGATGCTGCCTATAGTCCCATTGTCAAGTAACAATTGAGGGCGCTGTACACTCTCAAAACATGTATTATAATTATGTTTTCCCAGTCAATTTCAGCAAATGGTGAGCATCTCATTTATTTGTCGTGCGTTCGAACTAAATGTTATAAACGTTATGTAAATGTACTCATTGTAATCAACCGTTGGTTAACAGGTGAACAACACAACAGTAGGTTAACAAAATGGCTTAAGAATTTGCCCTATATTGGTCAACTTGGGAAACAAATACAAAATGTTGGTTACCAACCAAATGTTGATGTTTTGAGAATGTACAAAATTGTGAGTATCGTGCACATCAGACAGAAAATTGACAGATAAAATGGCAGAAAATTATCAAAGAAAGGGTTTTACAAATACAAAATGTTTGATAAAAAAGTGGATCATGAATGTTCCCCCATGTAAGTGTAACCAAGTGGGGTTAATATATAAAATATCAAATAAGGGAACAGGGATGTGGTGGCACAAGAATCCTTGATACAATATACAATTTTATTTCTCAGACAACTTCTGCCTAGTTACATTCAAATTTAAATTGATTATATATACAAGTTAAACGACAGTCAATTATGTTATCTGTAATAAACAAAAGAAAAAGTTAATTAATACATTGTATTTCCACCCAGACTTGACCATTTATTATTTCCGAGCAATACATTCATTTGTTTAGCCAGATTGTTACTTACAAGATTAGTAAAATGATTCATTTATCTGCATTCAATTTTCTTATCTCAAATTGACAAGATGAATTGTCTGATTTGAGTTACATGTTATTTGTACAATACATTATCAATAACTGGAACAATTGTTACATCGAGTACTTTTCAATTTTATTTGCTGCCGAAACCACAAAGTTTATAAAAGCGGTCAATTTTAAACTCTAAAGGCATATCCTTAACCTGTACATGTTCACATTTCGTTAAACTTAGGGTTCAATACCTAACAAAAACCTACCAACTATAAAAGCTGGGGAGGATGTTCGTAACGTTCAGCTAAATTCAGCTACAATGTTAGCATTGGAATGCAGAAGGTACAGCTGTGAAATACAAGGAAATGTTATATAAGGTTACATGTATCGATATTATCAATTAAATATCTATGCTTTTCTTATGTTTCTGTGAGCTAATTTCCTATACAGTTATGATTGTTAGCTAGATACAACTTGTAACTCAATATTTTTCCAGCTCACTCAACTAATTCGATTGTTCATATAATGAGTCTTTGGGTCACGTATTTACAAAACCCAAAGCCTTTATATACCTAATTTAAAGTAAATAAAAATATTCTGGACGAAGAAGATAATGTTCAATCTTTAACATCTAAAACAGAAGAAATAGGCCTAGTGAATGTAATTACCGGCGGGTTTTCAAAATGTATTTCAACTTCACATGGTTTATTCTATGACTATAGAAAACACTCAAACAGTGTAAAGATTCACTAAATTCTAATCTTCCATTATATTATGAATTTGATGTGAAATTGTGCTGTGTGCTAGGACACATTAATAATTTAATATAAACTATTTAAGTTTTCATCAACAATTTTGTAAAAAAACATGGACAAATGCTTTACAAAGATCTATTTCGTGGGTTATTTTCTTAAGAAATCATTGAAAAAGAAAACGCATACAAGCTCACCGGAAGCCTGTCACATAGGGGATGAACTTTCAGGCTATAAGTGAGTATTTTGCAATATCCGGCCCCAGAATTACACCAAAATGTTAGCACATTTGATTTGTCTTTGCTTTTCTGTTTTACAGGTATTGCAGAATAAAAAAAAACGGGCTGCAATTATCCCAACGAAGCACAATCTTTGTGTCGTCGACGTGTACTACACGTGATATTTCACAGTTTCTATTGTTGTTCGAAATGCGCTTGCCAGTTGATACCTCCCACACCGAAACCTGGTTTACACCCGTATCCAGTGTGATCACTCTATTCCCATGCATGTACAGTGTGTAACAGGTTAAACACCCCGATAACTTGTACTCGTTCAGCTTACGTAAGTCATCACGGCTCCAGAAACACAAGTCTCTCCTTTCGCTGGTATAGTGGGACGCTTTAGTAACAGCGACTATCCCCTTGTCATTAAAAAATACCCTGCGCACGGACATCACGTTGGGGCGAGAACTTACTGGATTTATTTTCAGTGTTTTCATGCAGACATCGGATTCAGTGGTCCACACTTTAATCTCACCAACAATATCACCAGTCATAATAGTGTTTTTATTAAGATGGCCGCAGCTAATCCAGCCCGAGTGCCCTCTGTATATCCGAGCGTGTTGAGGCGCTCTCGTATCCCACAGTATGAACGAAGTCTTGTCTTTAAATGAAGTGATAATAAAGTGCCCATGACAAGCAAAGCATATCACGTGTTCCCCTAAGGACACATTTAACCTATCGGTGCAGAGTAGGGTCTCCGTACATGTCACATCATCTCCACCATTGACCAAGCCACTGATATCCCAAATGTGTACAGGGACACCTTCAACATGGAACGATTCATAAATATACTTGTAAGAGGCAATAAGTTTGCCTTCTTCCAGGTACAGACCAGTAGGAATATAGTTATCGAAGTCACTCGCCGTGCCCTTGATCAATTTCAAAGCCTTGCCTGTGCTGGCTTCAAATACCAGTATACCACCGGTAACCATTGCAGCCACCCCTATGTTATTCTTCATAACCATGATTTCTACCCAACTAGACAATTCAAATTCCCTTAGAAAACGTCCAGTATTCAAATCCCAAAGTCGCACGATGCCACAGCCATAACTTTCTGCAAATGTTTTTCCATCACTTGCTATACAACACGATTCCTGACAATAATTGTATTTAGCCAACACAACACGGGTTTCCTGGTAACACCCCTTAGACCAGTTCATATCCAGATGCCAAGCTCTCATGTACACCTCCTTCCAGTCACAGGTCGGTGCAAGATCCAGGCTACAATCTCCAACAATGACCAAATCAGCCTGAAAGGTTGGACTGGTACCACATGTGCTGGTCTCTGTCGAGCGGATTGGCTTCTCTTTGCGGATATCTACTTCCTTACCAAAACGCTCCCAATCTCTCAGCTTACAAAGACGAAGCCAGCGGCTGTTGGTGTTGGTCACGTTCCTCCATGCCTTGCTGCATACTGCCAGGTGACACAAGTCTTCAGCAGACAGAAAATCCATTAGCTTCCATAGGATTTCATTTGGCAAGTAGTCGACAGGATCCAGAGAGCATGTCGATGATTCAGAATGACAAGCAACGGCGACGTCGATCTTACGCGTATCTCCTTGAGCTGAAGTCATTTTGAAGGTCGTGGGAATCCTGTAATGACACAGATATCAATTGAATTTATTCCACAAAACATTTATTATGGCGAGAAGTTTGTTCCTACCTCCATGCTCGCAAACCTCGCAAAATGCATGGCGATAGGTTTGTTTATCCCCTGTGCTCGCAAACCTCGCAAAGTGCATGGTGAGAGGTTTGTTTCTACCTGTATGCTCGCAAACCTCGCAAAGCGAATATAGACATGAGTTTGAACGACAATGAGATCAAAGACTGAGCCTTCAATGCCGCGTCTGTAAAAATACTGCAGTCAGACACTGGTCGCAAGAATTATAGGATTGGCTACGCATGCGCCATGCACCTGCGCCATGTTGTAAAATGGCGGCGTACGGAAAAGACGACTATGTAACGGGCTCCGATTCAAGCGATAAACATAAAACTAACCCTTTGATAATAAAAATCCCGATCCAAAATCCAAAAAAGAAAAGAAAAAAGAAAAAAAGCATTTGAAATAAAATAACGCTTGTAAAAACTGTACATCTAAGGTACACACACGGATGGGTAAAAGACCACGTGCCGACATACTTGTCGGAAAAGCATAAATATCATCAAAATATGTATTCATAATTTTCCTTAAATCTCAATCGAATGTCATTCGAAGAAACATCGTCGGATTTTGAACGTTCAAACACCAGCAGATTGATAATTGGTCATATTGTTCACAAATATTTTTGTTTGTGTGTTCGTATTATATTAACTCATGAAAACACGAACGATTGTTATCTCTACTGAAGCGGCCGAAACGGCAACAAACGATGTGCACAAAGGATTTTGGTCAGTGTGCGCGCAGCGGGAGACCTCCATGCCTTCACCGCTGGTCGGCCAGGGTTGATAATTGGACAATAAATAGCCTGACAGGGCTTGGCGGGCCGTTCAAACTCCTGACTAGTCCTTCCTCTATTGTGATAACTAACTTCTTCCGATGTTTAAAAAAAACTGCAAATCTCAGTCTGAAAACATTAATTTGTAAAATCATTTTCCGAAATGTTTAGTCACCAGTACACCAGGCGAAACAAATTTCAAAAATTGTAAAAAATAACACAATTTCAAGTGTCGGTATGCCGAAATTACTAATCTTGGTTTAAATTTAAATCAATTCAAATTCAGGTTTATTAAATACTACCAAACAGAAAGTCAAAGACTTATATAATCTGGTTTACAAAAAAATGCAATAAAAAAGAACATTTACAAAGTATTCCAGGATGCAGAATAGTATAAAATAATAGAATAGTATACAAATTACATGTCAAAAAAATATATCAAATATAAAAGAACCAGTGATGGCATATAATTTTTTTTATTGTAAACAACATTTAGAAATTGATTGGTTTGCAAGTAATAGAAATGCTGAATTCATCATCGTAACATGGATGGTACTGTAACTGGAGAGTTTCTGTATCTCCGAGTTTCTTTTCAAGTTGTCGTGTGCTTCTTAGAGTATGCTCTGATAAATAAGTGGATTTTCGTTCTGGTGGCAGGAGATGGCGGTGTATATTAAAAGTCAATAGAGACAATTAAAAGCCTTTGACACAATGACTTGCTGTTTAAAAAAGTCATGAGAAGGTGATAAGACAAAGTATTTGGGTAAGCAATTGTACGCAAAGCACTTGTTGTAGTCTCGCAAAGTTCTGGGCTTGTTTTTTGGTAATCTCGATGCCCGCACAACCACTCCAGATTCTATAATGTCCATAACGCTTTTAAGGTTTATCATCTTTGATCTCTCAAATTTAGATTAAAATAGTGCCCGGAATTAATAAATAACATAGGCCTTGTTTTGAACGTTGGTGTCCTAAAAGAAACATCTCATTAATAAGTCCAAATAAAAAATAAAAAATGTTTAGCATCATGCCTTTTTTTTTAAAGAAAGGAATAGGACCCTTTTTTTTCAAAAATGGCCGCTCGACACATCTTAATTCATGTCATGCAGTAACAATGTCACACCCTACCTTCCAATTTAAAATTAAAACATGGTTCACCCACGATTACAACTAAAATTCATGTGGGTCGATCAAGTATGCACTGTACACGACTACACGTCACACCATAGCCTTCCTATTAGAAACAAAAATTCCAGAGCATGTACACATTGATGCTAAAGTCTAAAATACGATCACAATTCATGTGGGTCGATCAAGTATGCACTGTACACGACTACACGTCACACCCTAACCTTCCTATTAGAAAAAATATATATATTTCGAGAGCCTGTACACAGTGATGCTAAAGTCTAAAATACGATCTTAAAGGTATGATACACCATTTGCAGATATCGAAAATATTTACTACCAAATTAATAAGAAATATCTTACTCATCTAAAAGTAAATAATGATTCTAGGCATCCAGCGAAATGACTGCGCTAGATATCCTGTAATTATTCTGGAAAATATAATTTTATAAAGAAAAATTCGCGATCGCCAGACGGCGATCGCGAAAACACACAAATAACATAAGAATGACTGCTCGACGCCGGTTGAAAACAAACGCTGTTTTTCGTGCTTTTCTCGGCATTCATGATTGTAAAACTTCAGACAGGTCAGTGAAACGATATTTACTAAAAAATACAACCCCCCCAAATCTACCCATTCATGATAATTCAAGCAATCACCAATGGTGTATCCTACCTTTAAATCTTTATTATATTTTTTAAAAAATTCAAAAAGAAAAGAAAAAAGAAGGCGGCCCCCAAAAAGGAAGCGGGCGGTGACGCTAAACATGTTTTTTTTTTATTTGGCCCAAAATAGGGCCTAAAGTAACGAATTTAACTAGTTAGAATTTCTAGTTTCGATGCAAGAAATATTCACGGTATTTAATCTCCCTTTGGAGCCATATACACTTTTATTAAACTGCCAATAAACGAAACGACATGTCAACTCACCCTCGCAAACTACTACTTTCTAATTTCTTCTTTCGCACCAAATTGGGGTTGTTTTCTTTGGCAAACCAAACCAACCAAGGAAGATAGCAATTTCTAGGTATACCCAACTTCTTCAATGTGAAGTCTAGTAACGCGCCTCCATAGACACCAAACAATCATAACAATGCACGACAGGATGCTGACTATGGTCCCATTGCCAAGTAACAATTGAGGGCGCTGTACACTCTCAAAACATGTATATGTACAGTATTATAATTATGTTTTCCCCAGTCAATTGCGGCGAATGATCTTGAGCAGCTAATTTATTTTTCGTGCGTTCGAACAAAATGTAACCAACGTTATGTAAATGCACTCATTGTAATCAACCGTTGGTTACCAGGTGACCAACATAATTGGTCAACTTGAAAAACAAATAAAATGTTAACCAACTATTTTAACCAACCCAATTTCAATACATGTTTTGAGCGTGTACAAAGGCGAAATTGTGAGTACCGTGCACATGAGAAAGAAAATTGACACATAAAATGAGCAAAGTTACCAAAGCAGGGGGTTTTACAAATACAAATTTGTTGATCAAAAAATGTGGATCTTGAATGTTACATCATGCAACTGCATACATTTCTTAATTTACAATTTCAAATGAGATTTGTTCAATCACAATCTCTGCGTCACTTGCAACCTCTTCTCCAAACGAGTCTGCAATGTAGCCATCTTTAGTGATATCACTTTTGAACTGAGCGTCCATGTTGAGACAACGCTCACTAACTTGGTAACCAGCTGCTTCCGTTACCCCCCCCCCCCCCCCCCCCCCCCCCCCCCCAATCTCAGGGAATGTTGACCGAAATTTAAATCTGGTACCATTAAAGCCAACAAAGTAGTTCAACAATCTGGGTTTGATTAAAGGGAATAAATGTGTGTTCCAGAGGTTTTTTAAATCACTAATAATTACGCTAATAATAAGCGCTAATAATTACCCAGATTAATACCGACCGAACACACATTTATTCCCATTCATAAATACTTTTTTGTAAAATTCGGCCAAAAAGCCCCGAAAATCCCGGATAATTGTCGTAAGTAAATTTCCGTGTTTTGTCATTCTGTGTGTTTTTCCCTATCCATGTTCACGGGCCACTGTCAAATGACATGTACATGTTTCCGCCTTTGTTGCTCTACATAGGCCTATACATGCAATAAAGCGTATTTACCATGAACAAAAATGGCCATTACTACAATTGGCAACCTCGTTCTCAGGGTGTCGAGCTGTACGACCAAATTTTTGCTAGCAAAAACTAAGAGATTTTGGTTAGTACAATAAGTTTAACCCGAACAGAAATTACGGAATTTTAGTTGTTCACTATCGAGGCGTCAAGAAAAGTCGTCAAACTAAAACCCAAATTTCTGCTAGCAGAAAATTGACATTTTTAACAATGTTTTTTTTTTTTTGTTTTGTTTGTTTGTTTGTTCTATTTCCATTCATACTTTCATACATACAGAACAATAATGATCAATACAAAATAGATTAAACATTATTATATATAACAATACAATACAGTATGAATGGGGGTGACATCCAGAGAAGGACTAGCCTTCTGTAGTGGAGCACCTGAGACTGCAGTCAGTTTAAACAATTGTGAAAAATACAGCAATGCGTTCCCAGGTTGGGCTATAAATGTAGAAGTACACAATTAAAGAGAGCACACTAAACATACTAAAATAAACATGTAATAGAAAAGAAAAAAGTAATTAATGTCTTGCCGATCGTAGGCATGAATAACAGTTGACGTTGGAACAAGAAAAATCATTGTATTTATCTAAATAAAATTCCTTCAGGTGTTTAACAAATAGTTTTTTGGGTGAATTGACCAGAAGAAGCCTAAGTTGATCAGGAAGGCCATTAACAATTTTAGGCAAAATGTTAATAATTAGCAACGTCCAGTCTAAATGTACTACATGTACTACAATGAATACAATTACTTTGTTGCTTAGAATAATGGTACAAGTCCTGGTTTAGTGGGGGAAAAGACTGATAACTTAAATTCTCAGGAAGAGATTTGTGAAAGTAATCGTAATAATGGGTGACCATGTGTACATTAAGTACATCACCAAACTTAAGAAATCTAAATGTATTACAAAGTGGAGCGGTATGCGAATTGTATTTAGCATGACAGGTAATGTAACAAGTCTGCCAAATAAAGAAAGATAAACCTTAAACATGCCACCCCAGGCCAAGACACCGTAATTTTAATAAGAGTTAACCAATGTATTATAAATCAACAGGCTGTCTTTAATCCTCAACAAGTTCTTAGTTCTAGTATTAAGGATGTGGTTAGCTTTGGAGATCTTATTAGTAACTGTCGATAGTCCAAGTGGTGGAAAAATGACTAATTTGCATAAATCGTTAATCCCTGCCGTGTAATATGTTTATTCCCATATTTGGGTACTATATATTTGTTTTTTGTTTTTTTCGATTCTACTTACACATCCTTACTTCAATAACATTTTCTAAAGCATGTAAGTGACTGAATAATTTTGAAAGTTGAGTAATGATTCAAAATGACTATAATTTTAGCCTATAATTTGCACGCATTTACCTTGTCTCCAGATATCATCAAGTAGTCAGTATGGACGAGCTTCAAATTCACCAAGTTGCTTACTGACACAGTTATCCTATTAAAACCTTATGAAAAATCATTATAAACAATGATAACATTGTGATATTTAGCCCAGCAAACAACAACTGGGGGGGAAATCGTGTGTCCATAAATTGGGCTAAAAAGTAGGTGTTACCTAAGGTGAGAGACTTGAACAAGTTCAAGGAAACCCCCAAAATTAAAGATTTGTGTTGCTTACAATAATCATATCTACGTTAGAATGTATTTTGAGGATTTTCTCGAACTCGTTCAAGTCTCCCAGTCTCGCCCAGTTTATGCACAAACCATGTTTCACAGTTTTGGTTTGCTGGGCTAAATATCACAATGTTATCATTGTTCATATGATTTTCCATAAGGTTTTAATATGATAACTGTGCCAGTAAGCAACTTGGTGAATTTGAAGCTCATCAATACTGACTACTGGATGATATCTGGAGAATGTGTAATGTACGCACATTTATAGGGTCACAAAGTTGTCATTTTAGATAATTACCATGTTCTCATAATTATTCAGTCACTTATACGCTTTAGAAAATGTTATCGAAGTAGGGATATGTAAGTAGAATCACCCAAATAAACTATATTATATACCCAAATATGGGAATAAATATATTACAAGGCAGGGTTAACGATTTATGCAAATTAGTCATATTTCCACCACTTGAATTTTTAAAGACTTTTAATATGTCATTGTGGGGATTTGTTCCTTCTAAAGCATATTTGTATCCGTTTCCAGTCCCAAGAACTTGGTACAAGAAACCTTTTTGAGAATACTATTTCTTTTCTAAACGTAACTTCACGTTGGGCAAAAATAATTCTTTTTGCTTAGATGAATGACAAATATAATAAGTTTTGTCAGGATGAACCATTAATCTGTTGGCTCTAAACCAATCTTGAATAGTCAATAAATCGGTATTAAAGGGTAACTGAAATTCAAATCTTTAATATGGCGAAATATACACTTTAATAACGCTGAATACTTAACAACTGCAAAAACTTCTTATTTGTTTAGGTTTGCTCAACAATCGTAACCCTAAAATGAAAAGCAATATGCGCCGTGCCTCGCCCACAAAATATGACGTCACGGTAAGAATATAGCGTAGCTATACCAGGCTAAGCCTAGCCTTGAATACAAGGCTGCACTGTATCCGCAACGTAGGATCACGTTTGTCATAACACCAAACGTGTACATAGCCCGTAATGCATTATTCTACGTACATGATTGCGTGGATTGTAGGTCAACTCGCCCCCTGACCGACTCGCCCCTTACCTACTCGCCCCTTACCAACTCGCCCCCTGACGACTCGCCCCCTGACCGACTCGCCCCTTACTAACTCGCCCCCTGACCGACTCGCCCCCTGGCCGACTCGCCTCCTGACCGACTCGCCCCCTGACCGACTCGCCCCCTTGATTTATGGACCTTGTACGATCGATGTACATCATGTATATTCGTTACCATAACATTCGTCATTTTGAGGAATAAAAACGAACTATCAACTTACACATTTTGCGGACTGATCAGAGGAAGAAAAAATAGGCTGCAAGAATGCGACTTCCAAGAAATCAATGGAAACGGACAACTTTCTAATAATATTCTTCCTCAAGTTGTGTACAATTTATTTACAATTACATTAGGCATACAAAGAAATGAATCAAATATTATAATTAAGGAGAAATCTACAATGTGATGGACTAGACTGGACTCCCGCGAACAATAAATGACGACGATTCCGAACCCCCGCGCATGTTTGGCAAACTTTTGGAAACTTAAAAATACGAATGTTGACTTTGCCATTTTTTTGGCATTCGCATCCTTCGCAAATCGTTCGCCGGCGTGCAGTGCCCCGCAAAAACCCACCCTAAAGCATATATACAAACGGTTTATGGATGTGTCTTTAAAAAGTTCGTGCTTTTTATGTTCTGAATATTCTCAGGTCTAACACGACATACCAAACGTCTTTGTGAAAATCACATTTAACACCATTGCCATACAAAATACCAAAAACAGTCCCCCCTTCTCCAAAAGTAGCAACCTCATTGGTCAAATTAGCGACTTTATTGTATTCACTGTTAGATCAGAGGGAGCCGACAGTTTTGTAAATGAGCGTCGTAACACCCAGTTCAATCCCTCATTAAGAGCGTTGGTTTTCGTAACAAAGAATGGTGGAGTGATTGACATATTCCCTATAGCTTCCTTGAAAAGCCCTATTGGGTTGGAAAGCAGTAAACAAAATCGCATCAAATTATGCGATCAACTTGTCCCCCCGCGCTCCGAAAAAAACCTCATAAAAACAAGAACCAAACATGATTATTTCCCCCCCCCCCCCCAATTTTTTTTAAATATATAAATGTATAAATAAATTGTTATGAGTTTAAATTTTTTGACTTCGAGGATTTAGGCCTACTGCTTTGTCTTTAATTAGGGCCTATGCAAGAGAATAATCAAGGAAAAAGTTTACCCACATCGTCTTTTCAGTTGTTAAGTTCTACGAGGGCAAATGATACAAATTATATAATTAAAAATACATGTAAATCAAACCAGGGGGCGAGTCGGTCAGGGGGCGTGTCGTTAACTCCAAGATCGCAAATCGAATTTATAGTCTGACACGTGCTTCACTGAAATGGCCAACTTCGCAAAGTCATGGGTTCATTTATTGATGTACACTCTCTCTCCACGAATGTGCAATTGGACACTCCATGTACAAACATTCCATGAATAGTTAGGCAATCCCATGCATAGTTAGACACTCCGTGAAAACTATAAGCAAAATACAAGAAAAACCATATTAAGTTAAGGAGACAACTGCACTTTGACTGTTACATTATTTAGCTGACCTAACCTTGCTATGTAAACACCTAAGCAAACACCAGATTTAACATGTAAATGTCACAAGTACAATAAACGCTGTGCTGGATTCAGACTGCACACATGCACACTTGTTTGTTTCTTATTACACCCAATTTAACCTTGTAAATCATATAAAACTGCTTAATATTTATGTAACACATGAAGACAATCTTCAATTAACGATTATTCATACCTCCATGCCTCATAGTTCCGAATTTAGCTTGTAAATAACAGGATTGTAATGAATTGACGGAACTGACTTCTCAGAATCAACGATTGATGTGCGTTTTGGCGGGCGGAAAACGTCCAGTCGCTGGAGGGCGCTATAACCAAAAACTGTGTGAACTAACATCAGTTACATGGCTCCCTAAATTAGGACACTAATTTACCTTAAGTACTGCATCAATTAACAACCTCAGCCAACCTTGCACTTTAGTCTCAAATCTGAAATCTTAACTTGAAGAAAAGGCATTACCGGTACTAATGCAGAAGTACAACTTAGCGCAAACAAACACATGTAAATGCAATTAACATTAACAATAAAGGTTAACTCGCAAACCGTATACAATGTAAATGTAACTCTAAACATCAAAGAAGGAATAAAACTTGATCAAATCACTAGGAGTCGAATTTACAACTGCTGCGGGCACTCTGGTATCAAGTTGGGCTTTGTTTTAAGTGTAGATCGATAAACTACAAAGTCCAAACAAATTTAACAGCTGATTAATGC
Organism: Crossaster papposus; assembly: GCA_037893245.1. Lineage (NCBI taxonomy): Eukaryota > Metazoa > Echinodermata > Asteroidea > Velatida > Solasteridae > Crossaster > Crossaster papposus. Next base: position 688,009 of record JBAIAA010000330.1, on the reverse strand, counting down.
TGAATTCAAAAATCATGTCTTCAACTTGAACGATTTGCATAAATCTGCACACAATTCTTGAATCAACGTAGTTTCAAATGATCTACATTGTAGTGTCTTAAATAACAGTCATGGCTCATCTGGTGGGGAATTTCCCAGTCTCCTGTATGGACATACCTTGGTCTCCTTAAGGCTCTGCTGGGAGGACCAGAACCAATTTGTGGATTGGGCGTTCCAGAGATCTGAGAGGCTTGATGCGCTTTCCCTGGTTGTTAATCTGCGTGTCGCCCATTGCCAGTTTCACCTTGCGGACATGTCCGTCGTCAGATGGATAGACTTCCTCGATCCGTGCCAGTGGCCAATGATTCCGTGAAGTGTCCTCATCCTTCACGATAACAACATCTCCGACACAGGCTTCTCTTTGAGGTTGTGTCCATTTTTGCCGAGCTTGCAGACTCTGCAGAAATTCTCTCCTCCAACGCGTCCAGAACTCATTAACTAGATGTTGCACTCTCCTCCATCGCTTTGTCAAGTACAAGTCCTCTCGCTGGAAGTTTCCCGGAGGCGGAAGGAGTACTTTCGACTTCATTGTCAGCAAGTGGTTTGGGGTCAAGGGTTCAAGACCGGTAGGGTCGCTCAAGGGGTCGACTGTTAGTGGTCTGCTGTTGATTATTGCTGTTGCCTCGTACAGGAATGTACGCAGAGACTCATCATCAAGCTGAAGGCCAGACTGATGCATCAAGGTTTGTAGAATACTGCGGGTGGATCGAATCAGTCGTTCCCATGCTCCACCCATGTGGCTCGCAGAAGGAACGTTGAAGTTGAACCGCACATAGTCGCATCCATCCTTCAACAGGAAATCTCTAATCTTCTGGTGATTAATCTCAGCACGAGCTTTCTCAAACTCATTTTCTGCTCCAATGAAATTTGTTCCTCTGTCTGATCGGAGTTGGAGTACTGGACCACGCAAGGCCATAAATCTTCGGAGACCATTTATGAAGGCATCCGTACTCATTGAACAAAGAGTCTCAATATGTACAGCTCTTGAGGCCATGCAAGTGAAAAGGAGACCATACCTTTTCAGCTCCTTTCTACCCTCTTTGATCATAAATGGCCCGAAACAGTCCATTCCACAATACGAAAACGGTGGTGCTGGTGTGATCCTATCTTGGGGTAGATCTGCCATCTTCTGAGTCTGGGTAGAGCTGCGGAGTCTGTGGCAGGTGACGCACCTCTTGATAAATCTGGAGACTGCACCGCTACCTCCTACTATCCAAAAGCCGCTTGCTCTCAGCAAGTTAAGTGTCATCCCTCGTCCTTGGTGGGCGGTCTGCTGGTGATAATGGCTGATCACTAACTCTGTTAAATGATGCCTTTGGGGCATAATGGCTGGGTGTTTAGTTTCAAAGGACTCATCAGATCTTCTAATACGACCCCCCACTCTTAGCATTCCATCTTTGTCAAGAAAGGGATCCAAGCGGTGGAGACGACTGGCCTTCTTCACACGGCGTCTGATTTGTCTTTCGGTTCCACCATCATTTCTCAAGGATTCGAGGATAGAAGTCTCATCAGCAAAGGTCTCCCTCTGCAGTTGCTTCAGTATCTTCAACTCAGCCTGATGCAAGTCTTCGGCGGTTACCCTTGCCTGGACAGGCGCAACTGGGGCTGCGTTGAGAACTGGTGGACGATGCTTCACCTCGCAACGTCTCCTCAGACGAGAGATGAAGTACAGACAATTTGCGACTGCCCTTTTGGCTTTGTACCAGGTGGAGAAGCGGTTCAAGCGGTCCAACTCGAAGTAAGGTTGGTTAGTACTGGTTGCGTGAGCTTGAATCTTTTTCACCTCTGGATCGTCTTGTCTTATGTCGAAGCTTGGCTGATCATCACAACTTGGAATTTTCTCCCTCCACAGCATTTCTGGTCCAGAAAGCCAAAGTGACGTTTCTGCGAGTTGACTGACTGTCAAGCCCCGGGATGCCGCATCTGCCGGATTATTTTTTGTGTCTATGTGACGCTATTGTGAAGGAGAGGAGACGTCCCTGATCTGCCTGATTCTGTTGGCGACGAAGACGAGGAAACGCTTTGATTCGTTGCCGATGTATCCCAAGACCACACTGCTGTCTGTCCAAAAGAACTCCTCGTAGTTGAGATTTAGTTCCTTCCTTAAGAATGAGCTGACTCTGACGGAGACCACAGCGGCAGTCAATTCGAGGCGAGGTATCGTCACAGGCTTCAGTGGTGCAACTCTAGACTTCCCCATCACCAACACGCAGTGCACTTTTCCCTTGTAATTGGTAAGTCTCAAGTAAGAACACTGGCCATAACCGGAGTTGCTGGCATCCGAAAAGTGATGCAGCTGGGCCGTCTGTACCTCACCAAAGTCAGCAGGTTTGTAGCATCTCTTTATGGATAGTGACTGTAGGTTTCCCATGTCATTTCTCCACCTTTCCCATCTTGCCCTCAGTGTCTCTGGAAGTGGGTCATCCCACCTGACAGACTCTCTACACAGTTCCTGAAGGATCTCTTTGCCAACCAGCACAACAGGTGCCAGCAAGCCCAGTGGGTCATAGACCGACATTACGGTGGACAGAATGCCTCTTCTGGTAAGGGGTTTGTCTTGAAGCGCGATCCTAAAGTTGAATGAGTCTGACTCGATGCACCATTGCACCCCCAGTGCTCTCTCAATCGGGAGATCATCACGAAGAAGATTGACCTCTCTGATGCCTTTTGCTCGATCCTCAGCCGGTACGGAGTTAAACACCTCCCTCGAGTTTGAGACGAATTTGTGTAGATGGAGGCCTCCTTTCTTGCAGAGTTGTCTGGTTCCGGATATCATGTCAATTGCTTCCTTCTCGGACTTGACAGACCTTAGCCCATCATCAACATAGAAGTCGTGGAGTACAAATTCAGTCACCTCTTTGCCGAACTCTGTCACATGATCTTTGGCTAGTTGCTTGAGTGCGAAGTTTGAACATCCAGGGGAGGACCCTGCCCCAAACAGATGTACCTTCATGCGGAATTCACCTGGCGGTTGATGATAGTTTCCACTCGGCCACCAAAGGAACCTCAAGTAATCTCTGTGGTTGGCGTTGACCCTGAACTGGTGAAACATCTCCTTAACATCACACATGAATGCAATGTTTTCCTGTCTGAATCTGCAGAGCACTCCTACCAGTTTATTCGTCAGATCTGGTCCTGTGAGCAGGTGAGAGTTTAGTGATTCATCTTTGTACTGTGCGCTGCAGTCAAAAACAACTCTCAGCTTGTTGGGTTGCTGGACTCCATGATGTGGAATGTACCAAGCGGGACTATCGCGGTGAACGATGTTGGGCACTGGTTCAGCATACCCGTCAGTAATAAGTGCGTCCATCAGCTTGGAATACTTCTGGTGGTATTCTTCATCTCGTTCGAATTTGCTTCGAAGGTGTCCAAGTCTCTTGCTCGCCATGAACTTGTTGTTCGGTAGGTTGGGTTCACCGTTCTTGAAAGGCAAGGCTGTCTCATAGTGACCATCCGCTGTGAGGTGGATGGTTTCTTCCATAATGCTCAGAAACCGGACATCGTTCTGTGAAAATGATGAGTTTTCATCCCTTGCTTCACAGAAATCAGCTTCCAGCAAGCGCGTCACTTGAAGGGGCCCAATTTCCTCCTTTGCTGTTATGCCTTGGGTGAACACTACATGACTCTTCATTTTTTCACTGTTGTGGGTCAGATCCACTTGAAGTTCGCGGGCTGTCAAACGATGACTGAAGCCGATCTTGTCATCTACACAGCCCTCATATTCATCAGGCTTCATCACACCAACAATGCTCCATCCTAAGTCTGTTCTCAGCCCATAAGGTCCTTCATCAACTGGTGGGATAACTTCCCGTGGGGCCAAGGCCTTGGTGCAGTCGTATCCGATTAAAAGACCGATCTCACATGGCTGAACTGGAAGCAGGTGCTCCTGCAGTCGTGAAAGATGTGCATGTGAGCTTGCCATATCAGGATTAGGGATGTGACTTCTGTTAGCAGGCATGATGTTTCTCGAGTAGGTAGCTGGGAGCAGGATTTTCTTATAGCTGTTGTGAGCACGAACAGCGAGTCCTTCTATTCTCTCACTGGGAACTCTCTCGTCCTTGCTGGACATTGTAGAGAGGAAGAGGTTAACCTTGACACCTTTCAGTCCCATCACAGTCTTGGTGGAGTCGAGGATGAATGACGTGTCTGATTGGGTATCGAGAAGAGCATAGACCATCCTCTCTTCAGGTCCTGACCGATGTGACAACCAAACTGGCACTACCATGGTACTCTTGGCAATGTCCTTGTTTGCGTTCATGTGGCAAACACTCGTTGTGTATGTGTTTACTGAGTTGTACCCCTCTCGCTTCTCTGGACCCACGGTTATTTGGTCAGTCTGGTTCCTGCCTGTGTCACCATGCAGCAGGGTCGGATGTCGCTTCTTGCAAACTGCGCAGGTATTTCTTCTCCTGCAATCCTTTGATCTGTGGCCTGGCCAAAGACATCCAAAACACAGACCTCTTTCTCTGATGTAGACCTTTCGATCTTGAAGGGTCTTTGCTGCAAACACATCGCAGTTATCAAGATTATGCGATTTCTTGCACAGCAAACAGGTGCGGATGTAGGCCTTGTCTATGGGTTGCTGCTCGGGGGGTTTGCTAGTTGACACACTAGTGGAAAACGACCTTGCACCAGCGTATGATTTTCTCTTGTCATGTCGTTCTTCTCTTAGACTGTAGACGGATGTTACAGGGTCACAAGCGATGTCAGCTTCCCTTTCCACAAAGGAAGCAAATGTCTGAAAAGGTGGATAGCTCCCATTTCTCTCCTTCCAATTTGACACTGTGCGTCCCCATCTCACGATCAACCATTCTGGTAATCTGGCCAGAATCTTTCTGTTTTCTCTCTCGTCGTTTAGATGGTCGAGTTCACCATTCTTCTCCATGGCCGTTTGGCACTGACGAAGGAAGTCCGATAGCCGTCTCAGTCCGTGTGCATCCTTAGAGGCCACAGTCGGCCACGAGTCCAGCTTGTCTCGAAATGCATTGGACACGATGAAGGGATCTCCGAATCGTTTGTCGAGAGCCCTCTTTGCTTCCATGTATGAGAATTCATCGTTGACAAGGGAGAAGCCACGCACTAGGTCTAGTGCTTCACCCTTGAGATATTTCTTCAGGTAAAAGAAACGTTCGGCTGGGGGAACGTGCGCACCACGGTGCTCGATGAGAATTTCGTAGCCTTGTTTCCATGTAATGTACTGCATGGGGTCACCGGAGAAGAGGATTGGTTCAGGTGGAGGCAATCTGTTAGTTCTCAATTGTTCCACCAGACTCCATGTTAGAGTTTTAATTGCATCTTCTGTTGGTGGCTTCATGTCAGATGTAGATGTCATGAACTGTCTGTTCTCTTCAGTAGCCTTTAGTAAGTTAGCGTTCGGAGGTGAAGGGTCAGATTTATTTTCCGGGGTGGGATTCTTTTCAGTAACTTTTATTGAGTTAGCGTTCTGAGGTGAAGGATCAGATTTATTTTCCGGGGTGGGATTCGGCGGGTTCATTTCCTTATACGTTGTCTCGATGTAATCATCCTTGACAGTGGGTTCTTCATGTGCAGGTAAGTTCACCCATTGTTGACATTTACTTCTGGCCGAACTGGTTTTGAGGGAAACTGATGAAGCAACATCTCCTCTCAACACAAGTATTCGCTCGTGGGTTTGTCTCATAAGAGCGGCGTGCTCTATCTCAGCATCCTCAAGCTGTTCAGCACTGTCATCGGGTAGATTCGATGTCGATAGAAACTTGGCAAGAGTTTCTTGATTTTCAATGGCTTTGTCAATAGCCTGTTGTGACGCGTCTCTTTGTAGCTTAACAATTGAAGTTTCCTCTTCATCGCAAAGCAGAGTTCTTAACTTGTTCGCAGTTCTCCGCCATGATGTCAAGCTGCTTCGGAATTCCTTCCGTTTCACGTCCGCATGCCACTGGATTCCCTTCTCAGTTTGCTTTGCCTCTCTCGCTGTCTCCTCGGTCATCTTGAGGTCGCAGAATATTCAGCAGAGGGTTAAAGCATCTCATTTGGTGGAGAAGGAGTTTTCACTGTCGTTAACTCCAAGATCGCAAATCGAATTTATAGTCTGACACGTGCTTCACTGAAATGGCCAACTTCGCAAAGTCATGGGTTCATTTATTGATGTACACTCTCTCTCCACGAATGTGCAATTGGACACTCCATGTACAAACATTCCATGAATAGTTAGGCAATCCCATGCATAGTTAGACACTCCGTGAAAACTATAAGCAAAATACAAGAAAAACCATATTAAGTTAAGGAGACAACTGCACTTTGACTGTTACATTATTTAGCTGACCTAACCTTGCTATGTAAACACCTAAGCAAACACCAGATTTAACATGTAAATGTCACAAGTACAATAAACGCTGTGCTGGATTCAGACTGCACACATGCACACTTGTTTGTTTCTTATTACACCCAATTTAACCTTGTAAATCATATAAAACTGCTTAATATTTATGTAACACATGAAGACAATCTTCAATTAACGATTATTCATACCTCCATGCCTCATAGTTCCGAATTTAGCTTGTAAATAACAGGATTGTAATGAATTGACGGAACTGACTTCTCAGAATCAACGATTGATGTGCGTTTTGGCGGGCGGAAAACGTCCAGTCGCTGGAGGGCGCTATAACCAAAAACTGTGTGAACTAACATCAGTTACAGGGCGAGTCGGTCAGGAGGCGAGTCGGCCAGGGGGCGAGTCGGTCAGGGGGCGAGTTCAGTAGTAAGGGGCGAGTCGGTCAGGGGGCGAGTCGGTCAGGGGGCGAGTTGGAAAGGGGCGAGTAGGTAAGGGGCAAGTCGGTCAGGGGGCGAGTTGACCTGACACCGTACTTATCATACACGCGTACACCGTTGTGCGCGCCCACGCCCCGCGCGCATGAGAACCATCTGAGTATACATAATAATGCATTGCCGGCTATGTACTAGCCTTGGTCAAGGCGTTCATCGTTACCTGTCCGTACGTACAGCGCAGCGGTAATCGGAGCTCAAACTACGACCTCACGCGGCCACTATTATATGCAAACTAACTGAGGATACTCGAACGCCTTGGATCATTAGGTTTTGGGGGCGGTGCTCATTATGCTAATAGATTAAGCTGACCTTTATAGTCGTTTTCTTATTGGTCGATCGTTGCGTAGAAACTGCATAATTTGAGCTAGCGGTGAAAGGTCATAGCTAGCTCGCAAGTGTTTACGAACACCGCCATTACATCGTTGACATATTTTATCGGAGAAAGTTGAGTGATTTTTACGAAGGCTTGTAGGAATTACACATGAAGATTTGAACTGTCTTAATTGCTTGATTGGTGAGGGTCGCAGTTATTTTCGCTTGTTTTGCTGGGTATTTTCTTGAATGTTGACATTGTTATGGTCAAAACTAGTTGTGTTTAGCTGCTTAGTTTTGAGTTTTCAACCGCGGTGACTGGAGAAGGCCGCGACTCTATTGAAACGTGTCGAACTCGGCCCTATATTATGTCGCACACATCTAATCCAGCTGATCTGAAAACCGTGGCTCGGTAAAACGCGGAACTCTGATAATTAAATGCCTTGCCGGCTGAATTTTGCCAAGAAAATAATCTGAGGAGTTATTGGGGATATAAGACACTTGTCCCTGTTAAAATTACGATATTGCGATCACTTTGAAGGTTGGTTCTGCAGCCGTAAACATGCCCCCTCCCCACAGCGTTGGACCATGCTTGGACCACAATGTGGCGATACCGCACAGACCAGCATGCCTGGGTTAATGCCGATTATGCGGCGATAAGAAACTGACCGAACACGCTGAAAACTGACGCTGAGTACCTGGCCGTACGTGCGAGCTCCGAGCAAAATGGGGCTCAGGCTGCCTGAAAAATGACGGATTTCCCATAACCTGTCGGCAAATTCACAAAGACCACGAAGAAAGGATTCTAATGGCCTTTCGCTGCTCGGGTCTAAAATCTTCGAGGAATAATATTTGCGCTGCAAAATTCAAACAACACGACAGATCTTCGGGCGAAAGACGACGCTGAATATCTGCCATTTTGTCTTAAATGTCATGCTGCATCAAATTTGATGACGTCGGGTTTCAACCGCGTTGTGATTGGACACTTCACATCTTGGCCCCGCCTATACTTATCTGTATTCGCATACGAGGTCATGCGCCACAAATGTGGCGCAAAATATAGGAAAAACATAAGATTTCAAAAACCCAATGATCCAAGGCGAAAAAGTAGCCTCAGTAGATTTGCATAAATAGTGGCCGTATGAGGTCGCTGTTCGCGCTGTATCTTTGCATGGGGCGCAAGCTAGCATTATATGCGGGGCGCGCGCACAGCGTATTTCTGGACGGATAACGACGGACGGATAACGACGAACTCGCCTTGACCAAGGCTAGCTATGTACACGTTTAGTGTTGTGGCAAACGTGATCCCACGTTGCGGATACAGTGCACCCTTGTATTCAAGGCTAGGCTTAGCCTGGTATAGCCACGCTATATTCTTACCGTGACGTCATCTTTTGTGGGCGGGGCACGGCGCATATTGCTTTTCAATTTAGGGTCACGATTAATGAGCAAACCTAAACAAATAAGAAGTTTTTGCAGTTGTTAAGTATTTATCGTTATTAAAGCGTATATTTCGCCATATTAAAGTTTTGAATTTCAGTTAACCTTTAACATCAGCGGCTAAGGTTAATAAATCTCCACCAGAGGCAGAAAGAGTAGTATCATCCGCAAATAATACAGGTTTTAGCAACTTACAACAAAGAGGCAAATTATTTATATAAATCAAAAATAATAAAGGAAGACTGACAACCATAATGTAACAGATTAATACTAATGTCTCCTAAGATATAACAGGCTTTGACCCTACACTGTAAAAAATATATATGTTATTTTACATCAAAAGTGATGGCAGCAGAGACGCCAGACATTTTGCTGTTTTTTATTGTTACATCAAATGTTGTAGTAAAATATTTATACATTTTATTTGTACAATTACTATTGTCTGTAAAAAAAGGTCCGTTATTTTACATCAAGTGTTGGCAGCAGCGTTGCCAGACAATGTGCTGTTTTTTGTTTTTACATCAAAAGTTGTAGAAACTTTTGCAAAATTTGCACTTATTTGTCAAATTACTTTCGTCCGTAAATTGTTTATGGAGAAAACTAATTAGCATTTACCTTACACCGTTATCTTTTTTTACATAAAAAGTTGTAAAAAGTTTTGCAAAATTTGCGTAAATTAAGAGTGCACTTATTTGTAAAATTACTTTCGTCTGTAATTTTGTTATGCAGGAAAAATGTAATTAGCATTTACCTTACACGTTTTACTTTGTTTACATCAGAAGTTGTATTTTAACACTATAATTGTGTACATATTAACTGCATGGACAAATTACGTAATGAAATAATACCAAGAACTAACTTATTACACATTACACATCCATACAAAAATAACCTATTCCTATTAGATATTACCTACTGAATACGTACTACACTGTACAAACATAGCCATTGCCGTTAGTTAGTTTTATACTGCGCTTTTTTGTCCGCGATGAAGTCACAGCTATTTTTTTATGAATAATGTCAACATTTGAAAACGAATAAAATGTAACGCGAATTTTTTAACTATGTTTGCAAAAAAAGCAAATAATTACATATTATGGTAAAAACATGATTTTTTTGACTAAATACAACAATTTAACATCGACTATTGTTAACACAGCGATATCCCATAATTTCTTATCGACCAATCAGAGGGCTTTATTTCACAAACGCATGCGCACTAGGTCAAATTTAACACCAAAGGTACCTAACACCAGTACTTGATTTGAAGCTAATACTTCAAAAATCATTTTACTCCATTTTAACACCAATTTTCATTCCAAAAGATTTAAAAAAACATTGGTGTTAAATGTTTAACACCACAGTTTTTGCAGTTTGGGTCGGAAACAAACGAATCTTTATTTCGAATTTTTGAATGCAAATTTAATAGAAAGTTCAATGCAAGTTGGAATAACGGCTGTTTGTAAAATTCGAGCATGTAAAATGCTTGCTGCATTCGCCGCACATATACCGCGAATAGGCAAATAATATCGGATTCACTCCAAAAAGTGAGTGGTATAGTGGCTCACTCGATAAAAAGTGATTACCCTTAGACGACTTTGTAGCATTTCTTTACTCGAATCAGAGTGAATCCCACTCACAAAAGAGTTAAACCGTTAACACTCTTTTGCATTTGTAGAGTAGGAACGTTTTGCAAAATTTGCGTAAAATAAGTGTGCACTTATTTGTAAAATTACTTTCGTCTGTAAATTGTTTATGCAGAAAAATGTAATTAGCTTTTACCTTACCCAAGTTAAATTTACTACCATCACAGCTTGTCAAAATAGTTATAGGCCTAATGAAGATTCGTTTCATTCTCTGTAAAACATAATTTTCGTGTATTATAACATATTATAATGCAAAATGTTTATCATGTTTTACTATTTTTACACATTACACTGTAAATCACACAATTCCGTTAAAACATGAACAATTTTAAAATTGTAATTTTAACATCAAACGGCTGAAAATTTAACATCAACACATGTATTTTGGCAAAATGATTTAACATTTTTGTAACTTCAGTTAAAACACTGACATTTTGCGAAAAAAATGTAATTTTTACTTTAACCGTGCTGTAAAAAAATAACAATGCAGATCTGATAAAAAGTCTCTGTTAAATTGTCATTTGTTTACAGTGAAATTGCATAGGGGGCCTATATTAATAAAACATCACTTTTCCTGCAAATTTAACATCAACACACGTATTTTAACCAAAACAAATTACTATGTATTACTATTTATACAAATTACACTGTAAAAGTACTAAATTCCATTAAAACACAGAAAATGTGTGGAAATTGTAATGTTTACATCAAAACTGCTATAAAGGTAAATTACAATGCAGATCGGTTAAAAAGTCTCTGTAAAATTGTCATTTGTTTACAGTGAAATTGCATAGACTGATAAAACATCCTATTTCCCTTTAAATCTAACATCAACACACGTATTTTAACCAAACAAATTACTATGTATTACTATTTATACAAATTACACTGTAAAAATTCAACATTCCGTTAAAACACCAACAAAATTGTAGAAAATTGTAGTTTTAACATCAACAGTGCTGTAAAAGTAAATTACAACGAAAATCTGTTAAAAATGATCTGTTAAATTGTCTTTTTTTCAGTGAAATTACATATATTGATAAAACATCACGTTTCCTGTAAATTTAACATCAACACACGTATTTTAACAAAACAAATTACTATGTATTACTATTTATATAAATTACGCTGTAAAAATACAAAATTCCGTTAAAATACATGAAATGTGTGGAAAATAGTAATTTCTACATCAAAAGAGCTGTAAAAGTAAATTACAATGAAGATCTGTTAAAAATTCTCTGTTAAATTACATATATTTTTTACAGTGTAGAATGTTTTACCTTGACAATAAAATTATTAGGAAGTGTTTTAAATGTGTCCAATTCCGCCAAGGATACTCCTGAAAGCCTATACAGTGAGCATACAAAAAATATCCTTAGTGGTCAGATTGATTTCTGCAACAATAAGTTCAAGTTGAGTGGAGAAGTACGATGTGTATTGCTACTTCTAAAATCTAAATTTCTGCTGGCACAAAATCGGAAAATACGGTTGTCCAGTTTTGGGGCATCATATTTTTAGCTAGCAAGAATCTGATATTTTTAGTTGTCCATTGTTGATGCATCGAGGTAGTAGTCAAAGTAAAATCCAAATTTCGGATAGCAAAAAAAAATTGTTTTTTAAAAACATGTGTCGCAATTTCTAAAAACCTAAAATTCTACTATACAATGTAGTCTAGGCAAAAAATCCAGAAATGTGCCTATTTAAGTTGCATGAGGCATTTTGGAGGAAAAGCAAACAAATAGGTGATTCTGAAAGATAATTTTGTGCTGAATATGAATATCCTGTTTGGGTTTCTCAAAATTGCCTAATTAGGGCAGTAATTAAGGTCAAAGGTCATTAAGTGCAAATTTCAGTTTTTTAACAAGAAATGGTTTATTTTACCTCCTAAATACTATGATGTTAATAATTTTGAAATTTCTTTTTTAATAAATCATACACAGCATGTCAAAATATCGAAATGAATGGAAATTTGTAAAGAATTATTCACTTCTTTTGACAATATCTCCTTAACCATTTGACTTTTTCTTTTTCACCACGGGGAAAATCAGAAAATACGCTTATGCGTCTTTAGGTTTGCCGACGCTCTTCATGTTCAATTTCAATTGATCCTCGCATCTTTTAGGTTTAAACGCATAGTTGTCGTTGCACAAAATGTTCTCTTGTTACAACATCTTTATCCGCATTGGAGATTTACTGATTTTAGTCTCAAAATTAACGAGCTTGAAAGATGATTGCGGTTTGAGAACCGTTACAACCGCCTGCCGTATTCGTTCGTCGATGTAGATTCATCAACGCTTCCCAGCGCCTAGTTCTATTTTTGTTTGACGTATTGTTCAGTTTCTCTATAATGAATATGCTAGTAAAATAAACTTTACAAAGATCTATTTTGTGGGTTATTTTTTTAAGAAATCGATGTAGAATGCATATAAGTTCACCGAAAGCCTGTCACGTAGGGGTTTAACTTTCCGGCTCTATAAGTACGTATTTTGCAATATCCGGCCCCAGAATCACACCAAAATGTTAGCACGTTTGATTTATCTTTTCTTTTCTGTTTTACAAGAATTGCAGAATAAAAAAACCCGGGCTGTCACCACCCATACGAAGCACAATCTTTGTGTCGTCGACGTGTACTATCGCCTCGGATTTCTTGAGGTACGACATGCGTTTGCCAGTTGATACCTCCCACACCGAAACCTGGTATATAAGCGTATCCAGTGTGATCAATCTGTTACCGTGCATTTTACATATTGTGTGATGTAGTAACTTGTACTCGTTCAGCTTACGCGAGTCATCGCGGCTCCAGAAACACAAGTCCACCGGGTCGGTAAAGTGGGACGCATCTATAAAGACACCGACTATCCCCTTGTCATTGAAAAATACCTCGTACACAGCCATCACGTTTGGGCGATAACTTACTGTATTTGTTGTCAGTGTTTTCATGCAGACATCGGATTCAGTGGTCCACACTTTAATCTCACCAACACTATCACCAGTCATAATAGTGTTTTTATCAAGATAGCCAGAGGTAATCCTGCCCGAGTGCCCTCTGTATATCCGAGCGTGTTGAGGCGGTCTTGTATCCCACAGTATGAATGCAGTCAGATCTTTAAATGAAGTGATAACAAAGTGCCCATGACAAGCAAAGCATTTCACGTGTTTCCCTAAGGACACATTTAAGCTATCGGTGCAGAGTAGGGTCTCCGTACATGTCACATCATCTCCACCATTGACCAAGCCACTGATATCCCAAATATGTACAGGGACACCTTCAACATGGAACGATTCAGAATGATACTTGTAAGAGGCAATAAGTTTGCCTTCTTCTAGGTACAGACCAGTAGGATCATAGTTATCGAAGTCACTCGCCGTGCCCTGGATCAGTTTCAAAGCCTTGCCCGTGCTGACTTCAAATACCAAAATACCACCGGTAATTGCAGCCACCCCTGTGTTATTCTTCATAACCATGAAATCTACCCAACTAGAAAATTCAAATTCCCTTAGAAAACGTCCAGTATTCAAATCCCAAAGTCGCACATTGCGGTCACAGCCATAACCTTCTGCAAATGTTTTTCCATCACTTGCTATACAAGACGGTTCCAGATCATATTTGTAATTAGCCAACACAACACGGTTTTCCTGGTAACACCCCTTAGACCAGTTCCTATCCAGATGCCAAGCTCTCATGTACACCTCCTTCCAGTCACAGGTTGGTGCAAGATCCAGGCTACAATCTCCAGCAATGACCAAATCAGCCTGAAAGGTTGGACTGGTACCACAGGAGCTGGTCTCTGTAGAGCGGATTGGCTCCTCTTTGCGAAGATCTACTTCCTTACCAAAACGCTCCCAATCTCTCAGCTTACAAAGACGAAGCCAGAGGCTGTTGGTGTTGGTTACGTTCCTCCATGCCGTGCTGCATACGGCCAGGTGACACAAGTCTTCAGCAGACAGAAAACCCATTAGCTTCCATAGGATTTCATTTGGCAAGTAGTCGACAGGATCCAGAGAGCATGTCGATGATTCAGAATGACAAGCAACGGCGACGTCGATCTTACGTGTATCTCCTTGAGCTGAAGTCATTTTGAAGGTCGTGGGAATCCTGTAATGACACAGATATCAATTGAATTTATTCCACAAAACATTTATTATGGCGAGAAGTTTGTTCCTACCTCCATGCTCGCAAACCTCGCAAAATGCATGGGGGGAGGTTTCCCCTGTGCTCGCAAACCTCGCAAAGTGCATGGTGAGAGGTTTGTTCCTACCTCCATGCAAGATTGTAATGACTCGAGTCAATGACTCGAGTCGACTCAACTCGACTCGGACTCAAGTCACATATTTTGGCGACTCGATTCGACTCGAGTCCTGATCGGTAAATGACTTGATTCGACTCGAGTCACTGCAGGCAAATGAAGGCTAATATAAGACTCGAGTCCCCATAATAAGAGAAAAACTTACTTGCGAGAAATATTTGTAATGACTTACGCCACTTATTCACGTCACTTTATGTTTAGCGAATAAATATGTACACAAGTACAAATGTACATACATGGTCTACATATACAGCAGTCGTCTGTTTTCCTTTCTCCATGATACAACAAGCACACACGTGGACTTCCACCTACAGAAACATAAGGTAGAAGTCCACGTGTGTGCTTGTTGTGTCATGGAGAAAGGAAAACAGAGCCGGTGAGAGATTTGTTACTACTTCCATGCCCGCAAACCTCGCAAAGCGGTGAGAGGTTTGTTCCTACCTCCACGCTCGCAAACCTCGCAAAGTGCATGATAAAAGGTTTGTTATTTCCTGTGTTTAAGTTTAACAAGTCTGTCAATTAACAAATTATTCATAAATATCAACCCCCTTCATGTGGCCGGTTTTAAAGGGGCACTAAGTCCTAAAATTTCCCAAAATAATTCTTATTTTGATTGTTTAATTCTCCTAATTAATAAAATATGGTTGAAAGGAAACTAACCTTATGTCTTACTGTTCACGAAAAAGACGGGAAGAGGGAATTACACACAGCACCAATGCACAAAATGTGGTTTCTAAGGGATGGTTGTGTAGATGTTTTAATCTTTATTTTATATGTTCTTTCCGGTGAACATCGTTTAGTTCAAAACGCGTAGCCCATTGTAGCCCAATTGGGCGATTCTAGAACATAGTGCCGCTTTAAACGGATGACAAAACACCGGTCCAGTTTTAAACACTTTTCCGATGTCACATGAAATGTGGACGCCCGTGAAATATGGTCGCCTTATTATTGCTGAAACCTCACGTACAAGGCATGCACAATACTACAAACGAGTTCATTTTTCATGTCCTGTAAGCGCCAAATTGGGCTACAAAACGCATTTTGAACGAAATGATGTTAATCGGAAAAAAGTAGGATATACACATCCACACAACCACCCTTTGTTTGGGTGCATTTTGTGTATTGGTGCCGTTTGCAATTTTTCAAAACGCACAACGCGTACTGAACAGTGAACGGAAACGACAGGAAAAACGTATGCGTACACCACCGTGTCCGATGTAAACAACGTGTTTTTTTCCCCGTCTTTTCTTGGGAACGGTGAGATGTTAGGTTGGTTTCCTTTCAACCATTATGTTTGAAATAGGGTAAATAAACAATCCAAAACATAATATTTGGGGGATTTCAGGACATAGGCCTATGGGATGACAACATAGATGACAACATGGCCCTATATCCGAATGTCTGTATATCCTGACATAAACTGACTGCCTGCTAAATTAATCTTGTACCACAAAAAGGCAGAATTACCCTAAATATTTGTCCTATCTGCTTCACTGTTTAATTGAAGCTCAATTTAAATGTGAAACACTCGGCTTTATTCATTTGCGCACACACAGTGGCTATCGTTACGGCAGCCGTAACGCATTTTTCAATTTTTATTGTTACGGCATTACAACTGCGCAAGCGGAATGACTTGGCTGGTCAATTTTGTCTGGAGTGAAGTTAAAGCGTAACGTGAACTTCATTGGAAATATGTGATTGCTCTTACTCAGTCTTATCAGTGAGTGTGAGCTAAATATTGTTACTAAGGTAGATGCAAGTAAATGTAAGAGAAATTTCAACTAACCCTGCCCCCGATTTCACTAAACGTTACGACGGGTCGCAACTCGAGTTACGAAGAGTAACGAGTCGTACGATCCATTTCACTAAAGTAACAATGCGTTCAGTGCGTCGCAAATACCTTGGCAACGACAAGTAACACGTCGTAAGTTACGACGTGTATTTGGGTCGTCGTAAAATAAGATGCGTCTTTTAATAGCCAGTTTTACGCCAAAAAAAATGAAGTAAACGAGACTAGAATACTCGGACAATATGTAGGAAGTTGTAAATGAAACATTTATCGTAGTCATATGAATAAACTTTGAATAGTGCACTTGAAATTTCAAATTAGCTAGAAGTCCACAGCAAGCTAGTTTTTCGTTAAAAATGCACCATACGTCAGCCATTTTGATTTACATTTTCGAAGCTTTCCGAGAAGAAATTCGACGACTGTTTGCTGAATACCAGTGTGCTTTTACTGTGCTTTAAATAGGTACATACAACAGTCACTGTTTTGTGCTGTAAATACACCTACGACGCGTCGCACGAACGATATGTTTCGTGAAATGAATGTTAACGACGCGTCGCAGCTGCGACGCGTCGCAGCTGCGACGCGTCGTATAGATATGACGCGTCGCAAGTTACGAAGAGTTTAGTGAAATCGGGTGCTGGACTGCTGGAGAATCATGGGGGAAGGAAAATAGACAGGAGTTAAAAGACCATGAGATCAAAGACTGAGCCTTTAATGCCACGTCCGTAAAAATACTGCAGTCAGACACTCTTCGCAAAGCATTATGAAATTGAATATGCATGCACCTGTGCCATGTTGTAAAATGGCGGCGTACGGAAAAGACGATTTTGTAACGGGCTCCGATTTAAGCAATAAACATAAAACAATTTGAGATTAAAAATCCCGATCTAATATATATATATATATATATATATATATATATATATATTTTAAGCATTTAAAATAAACGAACGCTTGTACAAATTCTGCAAAGGACTGTACATCTAAAGTACACACATGAATAGGTAAAAGACAACGTGCCGAGATATACTTCCGAATTTCAGCCGTCGGAACTTGTCGGAAAGGCATAAATATCAAAACATGTAGGCCTATTCATAATTTTCCGTAAATTCTCAATCTGTCAATCGAAGAAACATCGTCGGATTTTAAACGTTTAATCACTAGCAGTTCGATAAAGATGGCGCATAAAAAGGAGAGCTAGACGACTACATTGTACTCCACAAGCGAAATGCTTTTGTTAGTGTGTTTCTATTATATTAACTCATGAAAACACGAACTATTGTTTATTTTCAAGGCTAAGTACTCTCACTCTTAATGACTTGACGAAATTTCACACAGCGATATTCATGTACAAATTTGCACGCAATCTTCTCCCCAACAGTTTCTCGTCATTCTTCTCATCAGTCCAAAGCATACACGTATATAACACCAGATCCCGACACAATTTATATGTTCCATTCACCCGCACCTTATATTCTGCATCTACTCTCCGTTTCTATGGTCCTCGTTTATGGAACTCCATTGACAATGATATTAGAACAATGTCGCCTGTGGGTCGTTTTAAATCGTCTTACAAAAAGGCGCTCCTGTCACAATATGTAACGTAGCTTCCCTCCTTAGCTCTGCTCTGCTCTGCTGCATGGTGTCAATGTGAAATCTATATATAACTTGTTATCTTTATTGGAATTGTCTCCCTGTCTCAGTCTCCACTGTCTCATCCATTGTTTTGTTTTGTTTTGTCTTCTTTGTTCTTTGTCCGTTCGTTCGTGTTAATTCCTATCGTTTGTATATTGCCTGTCTTATGATTGTCTGTGTCAGGCTGTTCTCTACAAGCCTCGGTTTATTTGAACAGCCCCAAACTGTTCACTCCCTTTAATAATCTCTAGTTTATTGTTTCAGATTTTGTGCTTTTTATATTAATAGTTACGCATATTTCTTTTTGTTTATTTAAAAATCTAACCTAACTTGCTTGTGAAAAGTTTGGAAATAAACGTTTCGAATAATAATAATAATAATAATTGTTATCTCTACTAAAGCGCCGAAACGGCAAGACCTCCATGCCTTTACCGCTGGTCAGCCAGGGTTGGTAATTGGACAATAAATAGCCTGACAGGGCTTGGCGGGCCGTTCAAACTCCCTTCTATTCCTTCCTCCATGTGATAACTAACTACTTCCGATGTTTAAGAAAACTGCAAATCTTAGTCTGAAAACATTAATTTGTAAAATAATTTTCTGAAATGTCTAGTCACCAGTACACCAGGGGAAACAAATTCTAAAAATTGTAAAAAAATAACACAGTTCCAAGTGTCGGTATGCCGAAATTACTAATCTTGGTTTAAATTTTAATCAATTCAATTTCAGGTTTATTAAATACTACCAAACAGAAAGTCAAAGACTTAGGGTTTACAAAAAAATGCAATAAAAAAATAATTTACAAAGTATTCCAGGATTCAGAATAGCATGAAATATAATAGAATAGTATACAAATTACATGTCAAACAAATATAAAAGAACCAGTGATGGCATATAAACAACACCATTTAGAAATTGATTGGTTTGCAAGTAATAGAAATGCTGAATTCATCATCGTAACATGGATGGTACTGGAGAGTTTCTGTATCTCCGAGTTTCTATTCAAGTTGTCGTGTGCTTCTTAGAGTATGCTCTGATAAATAAGTGGATTTTCGTTCTGGTGGCAGGAGATGGCGGTGTATATTAAAAGTCAATAGAGACAATGGGACATTAGGACCAGGTGTTCACGCATTTGACACAATGATTTGATGTTTAAAAAAGTAATGAGATAGTGATAAGACAAAGTATCTGGGTAAGCAATTGTACGCAAAGCACTTGTTGTAGTCTCGCAAAGTTCTGAGCTTGTCAGTTTTTGTAATCTCGATGCCCACACAACCACTCCAGATTCTAGTAACGGACGAGTATAAAGCTGATAGATTACAGTAAGATCATCCGCCTGAACCCAAGGTGGAAATAAAGCAATACTTATGTTCATAACCCTTGTTTATCAGTTTCAATTCGTTGTTTACGCCCGGCATCGGGAGGATATTTGGCCAGCGAAGACATGTGCTCTTTATAATTCATTTTTCATCAGCTTTTTTGTTTCCAATTCCATTGAAATTTCAGCCATCTATACAATTTATCCCATTGTAACCTTGTGAAAATAGGAAGCGGGGCGGCATTGCAAGTGCTGATTGGCTAAGCTAGTCTAAAACGCACAAACTCTACTAGGACATATCGACAGCGAGTAGATCGTAGTGTGAGCGCAGTGACAACGTAGCGGCAGCGACTAAATTGAATAATTGGGCTCCTTAGAGATTCATCATGATTTCTTATCATCATAGAGATTCACCATGATTCATTATCATTATAGAGATTCACCATGATTCATTATCATCATAGAGATTCATCATGATTTCCTATCATCATAGAGATTCACCATGATTCCTTATCATTATAGAGATTCATCATGATTCCTTATCATCATAGAGATTCACCATGATTCCTTATCATTATAGAGATTCATCATGATTTCTTATCATCATAGAGATTCACCATGATTCCTTATCATCATAGAGATTCATCATGATTCCTTATCATCATAGAGATTCACCATGATTCATTATCATCATAGAGATTCATCATGATTCCTTATCATCATAGAGATTCATCATGATTCCTTATCATCATAGAGATTCATCATGATTCCTTATCATCATAGAGATTCATCATGATTCCTTATCATCATAGAGATTCACCATGATTCATTATCATCATAGAGATTCATCATGATTTCCTATCATCATAGAGATTCACCATGATTCCTTATCATTATAGAGATTCATCATGATTTCCTATCATCATAGAGATTCATCATGATTCCTTATCATCATAGAGATTCACCATGATTCCTTATCATCATAGAGATTCATCATGATTCCTTATCATCATAGAGATTCACCATGATTCCTTATCATCATAGAGATTCATCAGGA
Organism: Crossaster papposus; assembly: GCA_037893245.1. Classification (NCBI taxonomy): domain Eukaryota; kingdom Metazoa; phylum Echinodermata; class Asteroidea; order Velatida; family Solasteridae; genus Crossaster; species Crossaster papposus. The sequence continues at coordinate 667,665 of JBAIAA010000330.1, read as the reverse complement.
TTTCTTATCATCATAGAGATTTTTTGCTAGCATTTTGTCCCTTTTCATCTCCATGTCAATAAGATATAGAAATTCGGGTTGATATAAAAAATTATGTCGGCCTGTATTTTGTCCCAAATTGTTTTTAAAAAATTTGGAAAGAACGCGAGGTACCATCATGCCGCCACTTCGGTACTTGTGTATAGTGTCTATGAAGGGTAAAATAAAACATTAAACTTATTTTTTGTAAACAAATTTGGTAATGTTTTCCTACAAATAAACCACGATGGGAAACTATGTGTATTATACATGTATTAATATATTTTATTTTTTTAAAGAATTAAAGAAAAATAAAATAAAACCGAGACAGAATTGCGCGTTTTTCCCGTCATCAATACGAAGGGTATACAGAAGCCGCTTGAACTGAGAATGTTTTCAATAAAAATAACAAGTAACGATTCAGAAAAGAAAGAAAATAATAAATAATACCAAAACAATTGTAATAACCACCCCCCAATAACCTATTGGGGCGCTCGTGTATGCACCTAAGAGACTGAAAGCGAGTCTATCCTGGCGGCGCGTAGAACATCACATGTACAGGTTAGTTGCAAAATGTCCATAACGCTTAAGATTTATCATCTTTGATCTCTCAATTTTAGACTAAAATAGTGCCCGGAGTTAATAAATAACGTTGGCCTTGTTTTGAACGTTGGTGTTCTGAAAGAAACATCTCATACAATAATACAAATACAGTAACGAATTTAACTAGTTAGAATTTCTAGTTTCGGTGCAACAAATATTCACGATATTCAATGTCCCTTCACTTTAGAGCCATACACACTGTTGTTAAACTGCCAATAAACGAATCAACATTTAACTCACCCTCGCAAACTACTACTTCCTAATTTCTTCTTTCGCACCAAATTGCGGTGTTTTTCTTTGGCAATCCAAACCAACCAAGGTAGATAGCAATTTCCGGGTATACCCAACTTTCTCAATGTAAAGTCTAGTAACGCGCGTCCATAGATACCAAACAATCATAACAATGCACGACAGGATGCTGACTATAGTCCCATTGCCAAGTAACAATTGAGGGCGCTGTACACTCTCAAAACATGTATTATAATTATGTTTTCCCAGTCAATTTCGGCGAATGATCTTGAGCAGCTAATTTATTTTTCGTGCGTTCGAACAAAATGTAACCAACGTTATGTAAATGTACTCATTGTAATCAACCGTTGGTTACCAGGTGACCAACATAATTGGTCAACTTGTCAACAAATACACATTGTTGGGTAAAATGTTAACCAACTATTTTAACCAACCCAATTTCAATACATGTTTTGAGCGTGTACAAAGGCGAAATTTTGAGTACCGTGCACACCAGACAGAAAATTGACACATAAATGACCAAAGTTACCAAAGCAAGTGTTTTACAAATACAAATGTTTTGATCAAAAAATGTTGATCTTGAATGTTGCACCATGCAAGCTTGCATACATTTCCTAATTGAACAAATCTCATTTGAAATTGTAAATCACAATCTCTGCGTCACTTGCAACCTCTTCTCCAAACGAGTCTGCAATGTAGCCATCTTTAGTGATATAATCTTTGCAGCGTCCATGTTGCTTGAGACAACGCTCACTCACTTGTTAACCTTCCGTTACCCGTTACCCGTTACCCGTTACCCGTTACCCGTTACCCGTTACCCGTTACCCGTTACCCGTTACCCGTTACCCGTTACCCGTTACCCGTTACCCGTTACCCGTTACCCGTTACCCGTTACCCGTTACCCGTTACCCGTTACCCGTTACCCGTTACCCGTTACCCGTTACCCGTTACCCGTTACCCGTTACCCGTTACCCGTTACCCGTTACCCGTTACCCGTTACCCGTTACCCGTTACCCGTTACCCGTTACCCGTTACCCGTTACCCGTTACCCGTTACCCGTTACCCGTTACCCGTTACCCGTTACCCGTTACCCGTTACCCGTTACCCGTTACCCGTTACCCGTTACCCGTTACCCGTTACCCGTTACCCGTTACCCGTTACCCGTTACCCGTTACCCGTTACCCGTTACCCGTTACCCGTTACCCGTTACCCGTTACCCGTTACCCGTTACCCCCCACCCCCCCCCACCCCCCACCCTGCCGTATTCGTTCATCGATGTAGCTTCATCAACGCTTCCCAGTGCATAGTTATATTTTTGTTCCACGTATTGTTCAGTTTCTCTTTATGACTATGCTAGTAAAATAAACTTCACAAAGATCTATTTCGTGAATTATTTTCTTAAGAAATCAACGAAGAAGAAAACACATACAAGCTCATACAAGCCTGTTGAACTTCCAGGCTCTATAAGTACGCATTTTGCAATATCCGGCCCCAGAATCACACCAAAATGGTAGCACATTTGTTTTTTCTTTTCTTTTCTGTTTTACAAGTATTGCAGAATAAAAAAAATCGGGCTGTCACGATCCAAACGAAGCACAATCTTTGTGTCGTCGACGTGTACTATCTTCTCGGATTTCCTGAGGTACGACATGCGTTTGCCAGTTGATACCTCCCACACCGAAACCTGGTATATACGCGTATCCAGTGTGATCAATCTGTTACCGTGCATTTTACATATTGTGTGATGTAGTAACTTGTACTCGTTCAGCTTACGCAAGTCATCGCGGCTCCAGAAACATAAGTCCACCGGGTCGGTAAAGTGGGTGGCATCTATAAAGACACCGACTATCCCATTGTCATTGAAAAATACCTCCCACACAGCCATCACGTTTGGGCGAGAACTTACTGTATTTGTTGTCAGTGTTTTCATGCAGACATCAGATTCAGTGGTCCACACTTTAATCTCACCAACAATATCACCAGTCATAATAGTGTTTTTATTAAGATGGCAAGAGGTAATCTTGCCCGAGTGTCCCCTGTATAACCGAGCGTGTTGAGGTGTTCTTGTATCCCACAGTATGAACGAAGTCTTATCTTTAAATGAAGTGATAACAAAGTGCCCGTGACAAGCAAAGCATCTCACGTTGTTCCCTAAGGACACATTTAAGCTATCGGTGCAGAGTAGGGTCTCTGTACATGTCACATCATCTCCACCATCGACTAAGCCACTGATATCCCAAAGGTGTACAGGGATACCTTCAACATGGAACGATTCATAAATATACTTGTAAGAGGCAATAAGTTTGCCTTCTTCCAGGTACAGACCAGTAGGATTATACTTATCGAAGTCACTCGCCGTGCCCTGGATCAGTTTCAAAGCCTTGCCCGTGCTGGCTTCAAATACCAGTATACCACCGGTAATTGCAACCGCCAATGTGTTATTTTTCATAACTATGAAATGTGCAAAACAAGACAACTTCCTTAGAAAACGTCCAGTATTTAAATCCCAAAGTCGCACATGAATGCCACAGCCATAACCTTCTGCCAATGTTTTTCCATCACTTGCTATACAAAACGGTTTCAGATAATATTTGTAATTAGCCAACTCAACACGGTTTTCTTGGTAACACCCCTTAGACCAGTTCCTGTCCAGATGCCAAGCTCTCATGTACACCTCCTTCCAGTCACAGGTCGGTGCAAGATCCAGGCTACAATCTCCAGCAATGACCGAATCAGCCTGAAAGGTTGGACTGGTACCACCGGTGCTGGTTTCTGTAGAGTGGATTGGCTTCTCTTTGCTGAGATCTACTTCGTTACCAAAACGCTCCCAATCTCTCAGCTTACAAAGACGAAGCCAGCGGCTGTTGGTGTTGGTCACGTTCCTCCATGCCTTGCTGCATACAGCCAGGTGACACAAGTCTTCAGCAGACAGAAAATCCATTAGCTTCCATAGGATTTCATTTGGCAAGTAGTCGACAGGATCCAGAGAGCATGTCGATGATTCAGAATGACAAGCAACGACGACGTCGATCTTACGCGTATCTCCTTGAGCTGAAGTCATTTTGAAGGTCGTGGGAATCCTGTAATGACACAGATATCAATTGAATTTATTCCACAAAACATTTATTATGGCGAGAAGTTTGTTCCTACCTCCATGCTCGCAAACCTCGCAAAATGCATGGCGAAAGGTTTGTTTCTATCTGTATGCTCGCAAACCTCGCAAAGTGCATGGTAAGAGGTTTGTTCCTAACTCCATGCAAGATTGTAATGACTCGAGTCAATGACTCGACTCGACTCGACTCGACTCGGACTCAAGTCACATATTTTGGCGACTCGATTCGACTCGAGTCCCGATCGGTAAATGACTTGATTCGACTCGAGTCACTGCAGGCAAATGAAGGCTAATAAGACTCGAGTCCCCATAATAAGAGAAAAACTTACTTGCGAGAAATATTTGTAATGACTTACGCCAGTGCCGGTTAATATTCACGTCACTTTAGGTTTAGCGAATAAATATGTACACAGGTACAAATGTACATACATGGTCTACATATACAGCAGTCGTCTGTTTTTCTTTCTCCATGATACAACAAACACACACGTGGACTTCCACCTACAGAAACATAAGGTAGAAGTCCACGTGTGTGCTTGTTGTATCATGGAGAAAGGAAAACAGAGCGGTGAGAGATTTGTTACTACTTCCATGCTCGCAAACCTCGCAAAGCGGTGAGAGGTTTGTTCCTACCTCCACGCTCGCAAACCTCGCAAAGTGCATGATAAAAGGTTTGTTATTTCCTCCATGCCCCAAACCTTGCAAATGCATGGTGAGAGGTTTGTGTCTACCTCCATGCTTGCAAACCTCGCAAATCGGTGAGTGGTTTGTTCCTACTTTCATGCTCTCACCAGTCACCACTTTGCGATATTTACTTGCAACATAGTGAGCGGTAGGCTTATACTCTCCGAATTTTTTTGTATATTAAAAGTTTATAAGTGCAGCAGCGAACCTAGGGTAGAATTTACAGGGAGCCACCTGGGGGTGCACCAATTATTGTCAAAGGGCACTGAATGGCAATGTGTTGTGCAGTCTAAGAGAAACTTGATTCACAAGAGTAGGGAAACTTAGTACGTACTGGTACATTATGTTGTACGGCTCTGTTGGATTATACAGATAAGATTAGACCAGTGCTAGAATATATAACCATAACACAGTGAACCACATTCTTTTCATAGAGACCAGTGAGCCAAGTGTCAGAGGTCACCGCAGAGTCGAGATACTGACATTAAGTTTATAAGTCTGTGTTTAAGTTTAACAAGTCTGTCAATTAACAAATTATTCATAAATATCAACCCCCTTCATGTGGCCGGTTTTAAAGGGGCACTAAGTCCTAAAATTTCCCAAAATAATTCTTATTTTGATTGTTTAATTCTCCTAATTAATAAAATATGGTTGAAAGGAAACTAACCTTATGTCTTACTGTTCACGAAAAAGACGGGAAGGGGGAATTCCACACAGCACCAATGCACAAAATGTGGTTTCTAAGGGATGGTTGTGTAGATGTTTTAATCTTTATTTTATATGTTCTTTCCGGTGAACATCGTTTAGTTCAAAACGCGTAGCCCATTGTAGCCCAATTGGGCGATTCTAGAACATAGTGCCGCTTTAAACGGATGACAAAACACCGGTCCAGTTTTAAACACTTTTCCGATGTCACATGAAATTTGGACGCCCGTGAAATATGGTCGCCTTATTATTGCATTGGTTGAAACCTCACGTACAAGGCATGCACAATACTGCAAACGAGTTCATTTTTCATGTCCTGGAAGCGCCAAATTGGGCTACAAAACGCGTTTTGAACGAAATGATGTTAATCGGGAAAAAGTAGGATATACACATCCGCACAACCACCCTTTGTTTGGGTGCATTTTGTGTATTGGTGCCGTTTGCAATTTTTCAAAACGCACAACGCGTACTGAACAGTGAACGGAAACGACAGGAAAAACGTATGCGTACACCACCGTGTCCGATGTAAAACAACGTGTTTTTTTCCCCGTCTTTTCTTGGGAACGGTGAGATGTTAGGTTGGTTTCCTTTCAACCATTATGTTTGAAATAGGGTAAATAAACAATCCAAAACATAATATTTGGGGGATTTCAGGACATAGGCCTATGGGATGACAACATAGATGACAACATGGCCCTATATCCGAATGTCTGTATATCCTGACATAAACTGACTGCCTGCTAAATTAATCTTGTACCACAAAAAGGCAGAATTACCCTAAATATTTGTCCTATCTGCTTCACTGTTTAATTGAAGCTCAATTTAAATGTGAAACACTCGGCTTTATTCATTTGCGCACACACAGTGGCTATCGTTACGGCAGCCGTAACGCATTTTTCATTTTTTATTGTTACGGCATTACAACTGCGCAAGCGGAATGACTTGGCTGGTCGATTTTGTCTGGAGTGAAGTTAAAGCGTAACGTGAACTTCATTGGACATATGTGATTGCTCTTACTCAGTCTTATCAGTGAGTGTGAGCTAAATATTGTTACTAAGGTAGATGCAAGTAAATGTAAGAGAAATTTCAACTAACCCTGCCCCCGATTTCACTAAACGTTACGACGGGTCGCAACTCGAGTTACGAAGAGTAACGAGTCGTACGATCCATTTCACTAAAGTAACAATGCGTTCAGTGCGTCGCAAATACCTTGGCAACGACAAGTAACACGTCGTAAGTTACGACGTGTATTTGGGTCGTCGTAAAATAAGATGCGTCTTTTAATAGCCAGTTTTACGCCAAAAAAATGAAGTAAACGAGACTAGAATACTCGGACAATATGTAGGAAGTTGTAAATGAAACATTTATCGTAGTCATATGAATAAACTTTGAATAGTGCACTTGAAATTTCAAATTTGCTAGAGGTCCACAGCAAGCTAGTTTTTCGTTAAAAATGTACCATACGTCAGCCATTTTGATTTACATTTTCGACGACTTTTTGCTGAATACCAGACGGCTATTTACTGTGATTTAAATAGGTACATACAACAGTCACTGTTTTGTGCTGTAAATACACCTACGACGCGTCGCACGAACGATATGTTTCGTGAAATGAATGTTAACGACGCGTCGCAGCTGCGACGCGTCGCAGCTGCGACGCGTCGTATAGATATGACGCGTCGCAAGTTACGAAGAGTTTAGTGAAATCGGGTGCTGGACTGCTGGAGAATCATGGGGGAAGGAAAATAGACAGGAGTTAAAAGACCATGAGATCAAAGACTGAGCCTTTAATGCCACGTCCGTAAAAATACTGCAGTCAGACACTCTTCGCAAAGCATTATGAAATTGAATATGCATGCACCTGTGCCATGTTGTAAAATGGCGGCGTATGGAAAAGACGATTTTGTAACGGGCTCCGATTTAAACAATAAACATAAAACAATTTGAGATTAAAAATCCCGATCTAATATATATATATATATATATATTTTAAGCATTTAAAATAAACGAACGCTTGTACAAATTCTGCAAAGGACTGTACATCTAAAGTACACACACGAATGGGTAAAAGACAACGTGCCGAGATATAATTCCGAATTTCAGCCGTCGGAACTTGTCGGAAAGGCATAAATATCAACAAAACATGTATTCATAATTTTCCGTAAATTCTCAATCTGTCAATCGAAGAAACATCGTCGGATTTTAAACGTTTAATCACTAGCAGTTCGATAAAGATGGCGCATAAAAAGGAGAGCTAGACGACTACATTGTACTCCACAAGCGAAATGCTTTTGTTAGTGTGTTTCTATTATATTAACTCATGAAAACACGAACTATTGTTATCTCCACTGAAGCGGCCGAAACGGCAAGACCTCCATGCCTTTACCGCTGGTCAGCCAGGGTTGGTAATTGGACAATAAATAGCCTGACAGGGCTTGGCGGGCCGTTCAAACTCCCTTCTATTCCTTCCTCCATGTGATAACTAACTACTTCCGATGTTTAAGAAAACTGCAAATCTCAGTCTGAAAACATTAATTTGTAAAATAATTTTCTGAAATGTCTAGTCACCAGTACACCAGGGGAAACAAATTCAAAAAATTGTAAAAAAATAACACAGTTCCAAGTGTCGGTATGCCGAAATTACTAATCTTGGTTTAAATTTTAATCAATTCAATTTCAGGTTTATTAAATACTACCAAACAGAAAGTCAAAGACTTAGGGTTTACACAAAAATGCAATAAAAAAATAATTTACAAAGTATTCCAGGATTCAGAATAGCATGAAATATAATAGAATAGTATACAAATTATGTCAAAAATATATAAAAGAACCAGTGATGGCATATAAACAACAACATTTAGAAATTGATTGGTTTGCAAGTAATAGAAATGCTGAATTCATCATCGTAACATGGATGGTACTGGAGAGTTTCTGTATCTCCGAGTTTCTATTCAAGTTGTCGTGTGCTTCTTAGAGTATGCTCTGATAAATAAGTGGATTTTCGTTCTGGTGGCAGGAGATGGCGGTGTATATTAAAAGTCAATAGAGACAATGGGACATTAGGACCAGGTGTTCACGCATTTGACACAATGACTTGATGTTTAAAAAAGTCATGAGATAGTGATAAGACAAAGTATCTGGGTAAGCAATTGTACGCAAAGCACTTGTTGTAGTCTCGCAAAGTTCTGAGCTTGTCAGTTTTTGTAATCTCGATGCCCACACAACCACTCCAGATTCTAGTAACGGACGAGTATAAAGCTGATAGATTACAGTAAGATCATCCGCCTGAACCCAAGGGGGAAATAAAGCAATACTTATGTTCATAACCCTTGTTTATCAGTTTCAATTCGTTGTTTACGCCCGGCATAGGGAGGATATTTGGCCAGCGAAGACATGTGCTCTTTATAATTCATTTTTCATCAGCTTTTTTGTTTCCAATTCCATTGAAATTTCAGCCATCTATACAATTTATCCCATTGTAACCTTGTGAAAATAAGAAGCGGGGCGGCATTGCAGGTGCTGATTGGCTAGGCTAGTCTAAAACGCACAAACTCTACTAGGACGTATCGACAGCGAGTAGATCGTAGTGTGAGCGCAGTGACAATGCAGCGGCAGCGACTAAATTGAATAATTGGGCTCCTTAGAGATTCACCATGATTCCTCATCATCATAGAGATTCATCATGATTTCCTATCATCATAGAGATTCATCAGGATTTCTTATCATCATAGAGATTTTTTGCTAGCCTTTTGTCCCTTTTCATCTCCATGTCAATATGATATAGAAATTCGGGTTGATATAAAAAATTATGTCGGCCTGTATTTTGTCCCTAATTTTTTTTTTTTTTTTTGAAAGAACGCGAGGTACCATCATGCCGCCACTTCGGTACTTGTGTATAGTGTCTATGAAGGGTAAAAAAAACATTAAACTTATTTTTTTAAACAAATTTGGTAATGTTTTCCTACAAATAAACCACGATGGGAAACTATGTGTATTAGCCTATACATGTATTAATTTTTTTTTAATTTTTTTTTAAGAATTAAAGAAAAATAAAATAAAACCGAGACAGAATTGCGCGTTTTTCCCGTCATCAATACGAAGGGTACACAGAAGCTGCTTGAACTGAGAATGTTTTCAATAACAATAACAATTAACGATTCAGAAATGAAAGAAAATAATAAATTATACCAAAACAATTGTAATAACCACCCCCCAATAACCTATTGGGGCGCTCGTGTATGCACCTAAGAGACTGAAAGCGAGTCTATCCTGGCGGCGCGTGGTAGAACATCACATGTACAGGTTAGTTGCAAAATGTCCACAACGCTTAAGATTTATCATCTTTGATCTCTCAATTTTAGACTAAAATAGTGCCCGGAGTTAATAAATAACGTAGGCCTTGTTTTGAACGTCATGGTGTCCTGAAAGAAACATCTCATACAATGATAGTACAAATACAGTAACGAATTTAACTAGTTAGAATTTCTAGTTTCGGTGCAACAAAATATTCACGATATTCAATGTCCCTTCACTTTAGAGCCATACACACTGTTGTTAAACTGCCAATAAACGAAACGACATGTCAACTCACCCTCGCAAACTACTACTTCCTAATTTCTTCTTTCGCACCAAATTGGGGTGTTTTTCTATGGCAAACCAAACCAACCAAGGCAGATAGCAATTTCCGGGTATACCCAACTTCCTCAATGTGAAGCCTAGTAACGCGCGTCCATAGATACCAAACAATCATAACAATGCACGACAGGATGCTGACTATGGTCCCATTGCCAAGTAACAATTGAGGGCGCTGTACACTCTCAAAACATGTATAATTATGTTATCCCAGTCAATTTCGGCGAATGATCTTGAGCAGCTAATTTATTTGTCGTGCGTTCGAACAAAATGTAATCAACGTTATGTAAATGTACTCATTGTAATCAACCGTTGGTTACCAGGTGACCAACATAATTGGTCAACTTGAAAAACAAATACACATTGTTGGTGATAATGTTAACCAACTATTATAACCAACCAAATTTTAATACATGTTTTGAGCGTGTACAAAGGCGAAATTGTGAGTACCGTACCGTGCACATCAGACAGAAAATTGACACATAAAATGAAATGACACATAAAAATGTGGATCTTGAATGTTACACCAAGCAACTAAATTAGGTGAAATATGGTAACTTTCTATTTCCACCCGTTGCCATGGCAACCAAAGTGTGGATGCAATAAATATAAGTAAAAATTACCGAAGGTTGTGAGCTTCACTGTATAAAGACCAAATAGTTTACCTACCTCTCAGCTAAACATGGTAAAGATACATCCTTAATCTTTCCAAAAATGCACTTGATACAAGTACAGTTAATTGTGAATGGAAGATTCCATTATTCCATATATGGGTGTTTTGAGCAAAAGTCAATTTGGGAAATAGAGGTGGTTGCTAAAATTGTCAGAAGTTCGAAAGTGGCATATTTAGGAAAGTTTTGCTTCCAGGATTGAAAGATAAGATGCTGGTCTGTAAAAATAAGGAAACAAAAGTTTTGGTATTTTTTGTACGGGGGAGCAGTGTTGCCAGAAACTGCTTTATTTATTTTTAAATGTATAATTTCAGATTTTATATATGGAAAATAATGCTCTTTAATTGCTAAACAATGTAAACAATAAGGTATGACATAAATTTTGTAAGAAAAATGCCAAATGAAAAAATATATTTTCAAAAACATGTATGTTTTATTCCTGAAATTTCGATGTTTCACTATACATGCTTGATATAATGCCAACTTTTTTTATGGAATATAGGGCTATGATGTGGAATACACTATATGTTACCACCAAACTAGGCTTACAGACGGGTTACAGGTCACAGTGTTGCACCTTTGTTTTATTTTGTATTCATTTATACTGTTATATTTTTAAATACTGTACTCCAGGTCCAAACGAAAATGTTTTGACATAAACAGTCATATACCAATTCCATGTTTCTTAACTATTATAGGCCTATATATCAAAGTTCACGATTAAAAATCATGTCTCTATCAACACTGACCTCCTTTAATGCCATTTAAGTATCTGTTCTCATCATATCAACATTCATTTTATGTATTCTATCATAAATATGACAAATTTGTTATATAATTTGGCAATTAGGGCTTTCTTTAATGTATAATTTTTGGCCATTCATTGCGGGTTTTTTCCAGCCAAAGTGCTAACTTTCCGGCAACACTGTTTTCGCGTAATTGAAATACCAAAACATTTTATTCCATGTTTATGTAGGTTGGTATCTTATCTACCAATTATGTAAGTGGCATTATCTACAAAGTGCCACTTTCGGCTTTATGGCCCAATTCAATACCCCATTTTTCGCTATGAGAAAATATGACAACACCCCTATTTAAAATAATGGTTTGACCCAAATGGAACACACACTTTACATTTTAAAATCATTTTCTGAAAGAGTAAACATGGTTGTGCGATATGTGTAAAAGACAAACTTCTACTCTTTCCTCTTTAGATGTACCAGTGCTTTCAATTTACCTATATGTGACCCGCTCCATCGAAATTAGGAATAAGTCTCGAAATGACATTTTGAGATATGCACATGGTGAGAAAGGGAATTTCATAAGCTTTCTAATGATACCCATCACAACTGTGTAGGTTTAGGTGAACGAGTTATGATCTGATAAAGATGACAGGTGTATTGTTATTTGCCGAATCCACATTCCGAGAAAAACAGCTTTGAAATAAACAAAATTGACCAAAATCATACGGACAGTGCACACAAATCCTCTTTATTTTCATCTTTATTGATTGTTTTTACATACAAGACATTAACGACAATAATCTGTGATAACTGCACTTCCTAAAAATACAATGCTCAGAAAATTGACTTGGTCACGATCGACTTGGCCATGCGTTTACTAGTCTTGGTTCCAAGACCTTCGTGTTGTTTATTTCGCGATCACTGACACAAACCACCGATGTTATAGAGGGCGCTATTTCACGACGAACCGCCACCCGTGAACTGGACCCTGTGAAGGTCTTGGATAAATTGGCTCATTAGGGGCGAGGTCAGACTATTGTAATATATGCAGTATTCATATCACGTGATAATGATGGACAGTTAAGCAAATACGTGCAGACCTGAGGGTTATTGTGTCGCGCAAAACATGTCCAGACTCGCCGCGATTGACCTGTGTACACATGTACATGTACAATGTACATTATACATCGACACAGCAAATCATGGCTGCCCCGGCGTTTATTTGTGACTGTGGGTGCAGAGGTATTTGTCTTTGGTGTTTAAATTTGTGATGAGTGAAACCACGAAATGATAATGTTTCCTTTGATTTCACGGAAACGTAGCCAAAATAACGTACGTTCGATCTGTTCCTTTCTCTATGGTTCCATACACTGGAATAAAAAAAAACCTTCCCTTCTCCGCGGCACCACATTACTAACTCCTGAAGCGATGCTGCAGCGCGACTCGACAAGATCGGTACGGGTACAATGCGGCCAGGCCGCGCCGGTTGGCGGCTGCAGCTAGTATAGCTTGCACTAGTAGCACTGCACCGGAAGATCGGCCACACAATGCTATTAAGTCTGCACATTTCGCGCGATGCATACTATACGTGCATACAGTCGCCATCACATACACTGTACATACATGTACATTACATGTACACTGTATTGTGTACACATACCCAGTCATATCCTGTATTTGTGTATAATGAATAATTCATGATGAGGCTCAAACTCGGTCGCTGATTGGATCCCTCGGAAAAGCGAGGGAGAATCGTCGAAAACTAAGGTTAAAGTTAACAATTGCTTGCCAACTAGTGCTAGACCCTTAGGGGAATCCAAAATCATGTACGTTTGTCAAACGTCGGCTCCAGTGCGAACATGGATCCAGCCGCATTTTGTAAACTACGCATGCGTGAGACCAGAACGCACACGAAGCCGGGATCTGAAAAAGAGACAGCGTTAACGAATCTGCGCGCGTGGTGGGCGCCGAAATAACACAAGGGTCTAGGGCTAGACTATGCGTTTACTTCAATGGCCGATTGCGTAAAACGGCCTCAGCGACTTATTCCTGATTACGATGGAACGGGTCACATATTTCATTACTTAAATAGTGTAAAAACTTGAACAGAACAATTTGTTGGAAATCTTATTTTGGCCGTTACCATGGCAACAAACATCAGATATCATTTTTTTTTTTTTTTTTTTATTACGTGTACCTATATCTACTCATACATGGAGTATTGCCAAAATCAATTTTTTGAAGTCTGCCACCTTTTTTAAAAAATCGTTGATTTTTACAGCAACCCAGTCTTAATCACTTTGTTTAATACCGCTTGGAGTCTGGGTGTTGATAATTACCCTTGCCTTCGGCTCGGGTAATTATCAGCACCCAGACTCCAAGCGGTATTAAACAGAGTGATTAAAACCTCTCGAACACACATTTATTCCCAATCATAAATACTTTTTGGTAAAATTCAGCCGAAAATCCCGGATAATATTGTCGTGAGTAAATTTCCGTGTTTCGCCATTATGTGTGTTTTTCCCTATCCATGTTCACGGGCCACTGTCGAATGACATGTTTCCGCCTTTGTTGCTCTACAAATACATGCAATAAAGCGTATTTAGTCATTACTGCAATTGGCAACCTCGTTTTCAAGGTGTCGAGCTGTACGACAAAATTTTTGCTAGCAAAAACTAAGAGATTTTGGTTTGTACAATCAGTTTAACCCAAACAGAAATTACGGAATTTTAGTTGTTCACTATATCGAGGCGTCAAGAAAAGTCGGCAAACTAAAACCCAAATTTCTGCTGGCAGAAAATTGACATTTTTAACAATGTGTATTGCTATACTTCTAAAATCTAAATTTCTGCTAGCACAAAATCGGAAAATACGGTTGTCCACTTTTGGGGCATCATATTTTTGGCTAGCAAGAATCTGAGATTTTTAGTTGTCCACTTTTGATGCATCGAGGTAGTAGTCAAAGTAAAATTCAAATTTCTGCTAGCAAAAAAATGAGTTTTTTAAAAACATGTTTCGCAATTTCTAAAAACCTAAAATTCTACTAGCAGAAAATCAGAAAATACGCTTCTGCGTCTTTAGGTTTGCCGACGCCCTTTATGTTCAATTTCAATTGATCCTCGCATCTTTTAGGTTTAAACGCATAGCTGTCGTTGCACAAAATGTTCTCTTGTAACAACATCTTTATCTGCATTGGAGATTTACTTATTTTAGTCTCAAAATTGACGAGCTTGAAAGATGATTACGGTTTGAGAACCGCTACAACCGCCTGAGGTATTCGTTCATCAATGTAGATTCATCAACGCTTCCCAGCGCCTAGTTCTATTTTTGTTCCACGTATTGTTCAGTTTCTCTTTATGACTATGCTAGTAAAATAAACTTCACAAAGATCTATTTCGTGAATTATTTTCTTAAGAAATCAACGAAGAAGAAAACACATTCTTTTCTTTTCTGTTTTACAAGAATTGCAGAATAAAAAAAATCGGGCTGCCACCACCCAAACGAAGCACAATCTTTGTGTCGTCGACGTGTACCAGCCTCCAGGATTCTTGGTGATACGACATGCATTTGCCAGTTGATACCTCCCACACCGAAACCTGGTTTATACGCCAATCCAGTGTGATCACTCTGTTACCGTGCATGTAACATATTGTCTTCTGTAGTAACTTGTACTCATTCAGCTTACGTGAGTCATCGCGGCTCCAGAAACACAAGTCCATCGTGTCGGTATAGTGGGACGCATCTCTAAAGACACCGACTATCCCCTTGTCATTGAAAAATACCTTGTGCACGGCCATCACGTTTGGGCAAGTACTTACTGGATTTGTTTTCAGTGTTTTCATGCAGACATCGGATGCAATGGTCCACACTTTAATCTCACCAACAATATCACCAGTCATAATAGTATTTGTATTAAGATAGCCAGAGGTGATCATGCCTGCGTGTCCCCTGTATATCCGAGCGTGTTGAGGTGTTCTTGTATCCCACAGTATGAACGCAGTCTTATCTTTAAATGAAGTGATAACAAAGTGCCCACGACAAGCAAAGCAACTCACGTTGTTCCCTAAGGACACATTTAAGCTATCGGTGCAGAGTAGGGTCTCTGTACATGTCACATCATCTCCACCATCGACTAAGCCACTGATATCCCAAAGGTGTACAGGGACACCTACAAAATGACCCGATTCTTGCTGATACACGTAAGAGGCAATGAGTTTACCTTCTTCCAGGTACAGACCAGTAGGATTATAGTTATCGAAGTCACTCGCCGTGCCCTTGATCAGTTTCAAAGCCTTGCATGTGCTGACTTCAAATACCAGTATACCACCGGTAATTGCAGCCACCCCTGTGTTATTCTTCATAACCATGTAATCTGCCCTACTAGACAATTCAAACTTACTTAGAAAACGTCCAGTATTCAAATCCCAAAGTCGCACATTGCCACAGACATCACTTTCTGCAATTGTTTCTCCATCACTTGCAAAACCAACCGGTTCCCAGTTATATTTGTATTTAGCCAATACAACACGGTTTTCCTGGTAACACCCCTTAGACCAGTTCTTGTCCAGATGCCAAGCTCTCATGTACACCTCCTTCCAGTCACAGGTCGGTGCAAGATCCAGGCTACAATCTCCAGCAATGACCGAATCAGCCTGAAAGGTTGGACTGGTACCACCATGGTATGATGTACCTTTATGATCAGACAACTCAGGACGGTGCTCGTCGTAACGCCCCTCAGACCAGTTCTTATCCATATGCCAAGCTCTCCTGAACACCTCCTTCCAGTCACAGGTTGCAAGATCCAGGCTACAATCTCCAGGAATGACCAAATCAGCCTGAAAGGTTGGACTGGTACCACAGGTGCTGGTCTCTGTAGAGTGGATTGGCTTCTCTTTGCGGAGATCTACTTCCGTACCAAAACGCTCCCAATCTCTCAGTTTACAAAGACGAACCCAGAGGCTGTTAGTGTTGGTTACGTTCCTCCATGCCTTGCTGCATACGGCCAGGTGACACAAGTCTTCAGCAGACAGAAAATCCATTAGCTTCCATAGGATTTCATTTGGCAAGTAGTCGACAGGATCCAGAGAGCATGTCGATGGTTCAAAGTGACAGGCATCGTCGACGTCGATCTTACGTGTATCTCCTTGTGCTGAAGTCATTATGAAGGTTGTGGGAATCCTGTAATGATACATAGATCAATTGAATGTATTCCACAAAACATTTAATATGCAAGGTTTGAAGTTTGTTCCTTCCCCTTCATGCTCGCAAACCTCGCAAAGTGCACGGTGAGAGGTTTGTTCCTACCTCCATGCAGAGTTGTGACTCGAGTCAATGACACGACTCGACTCGACCCGATGGGCAAACGACTTGATTCGACCCGAGTCACTGCAGGCAAATAAAGGCTAATATGACTCGAGTCCCCCCCCCCCCCCCCCCCCCAAAAAAAAAGGGTTTGCGAAAAATATTTGCACCGACTTACGCTATAGCTAGTGCCGGTATATAATAGCGACGTGTCACGTTTATGTTTAGAGAATAATTATGGTCTACAACATAGGTCTACTAATATATAAGTAGTTGCGTATAGTGCCTATGAACAGTAAGCAACATTAAACGTATTTATTTGACAAATTTGGTAATGTTTTCCTACAAATAAACCTTGATGGGAAACTATGTGTATTATACACGTAATATTTGTAATAAAAAAAAAGATTTAAAGAGATCGTATACGTTTGGTAATTACTCCAAAAATGTATGGCAATAAAAACTTACTTGGTAAGAAGTAGAGCAGCTTTGAATAGTAAATGCATTTTTAGAAACTTTTCACTTCGAAGTACTGCGGTTATGGACAAAGATATCACTTTTTATCCCCAAAAATTTGAACCTGAGAAGCGTTACTGCAGTGACGTTTCTCAGACTGTGTATTCCAATGCAGATTATTCTTCCTGCGTGGACATCATAACCGCTCCAGATATTCGGCAATATCTCCAAATCGCTACCACCTTTTGAAATGAAATTTGTACAGGTTAGTTTTATGGTACATATCTATAACTATATAGGATTGAAACAAGCAGTGGGTTCCAATTACCAAACGTATACGTCCCTTTAAAGACAAATAATATAAAACCGGGTAGTGTTGCCGTGGGTCGGAGCATTCAAAAAGAAAAAAATATTATTTATTTTTAAATATTAATATTTTGGCAAGTTATTCTTTACAATAAAAACAAAATCTACAAAATAAAAACAACTTTAGACAGAATTGTACGTTTTTCCCGTCATCAATACGAAGGTTACTACACGGAAGCCGGTTGAACCGAGATTGTTTTCAATAACAATAACACTGAGTAACAGTTCAGAAAAAAAAGAAAATAACAAATAAATAAATAAATAATACCAAAACATTTTTAATAACAAACCCCAACTACCTACTGGGGGCGCTCGTTTATGCACCTGAGCAGAGCCGTATACCCTATTTTTTTCACTAACCCTAACCCACATCCTAACACTAGTTTTTGAGTAATAACAGAAAAGTACGGGGGGATAACAGAAAAGTACCGAAAAAAAGCATGTGATAAACATTATTTCCGTCCAATAATCTAAAAAGGTATATTGTGTACCTATAAAGTATAAAGCATGCACATAAAATTCGCCGATACATGTATCGCCAACGGCTACGTTGTCGTATGCACCATTCACACGTTAACAAGTCACGTAAAATCGCAAATATTTTCGCGAAATCTTTTCAAAAGTACTTAGGCTTTAACAACTCAGCGTGCTCACAAAGTCTAGAACTTGTCTTCAACTTGCCTTTCTATGTTTTCTTTCGAGTAGAATGACTGCGAACCTTGGTGTTACAGCCATGTCACTTTACACCCATGTTTACACTTTACACCCAAACAAAATACATGTAATAAACCCAAACACCCGGCCGCGGCACTTCGGAAACAAAATACACCACATGACCTAGCCGGGTTGAGTCCCTCATGTCGCAACTCTCTCTATCTACGGCTCTGCACCTGAGGGGTGCACTACCCTAATTAAAATAATAATTTCTACTCGAGCGCATTAGCATAAAATGTCCCCCCCCCCCCCAACCCCATAATTTTTTTTTTAAAGAAGGCCGTTTGGTACAAATAATGGTGGGATTGTGTAAATATAGCCTAGGATCAACTCCCTTGTTTTTAAGCTTCAATCCGAGGGCAGACTTGATAACATTACGGTTGGGAAATGGGTCCTATAATTGCCCTACAACGTGGAGGGATGCCATTTGTAAAATGGCTGTGCAGGCTCGGGAAGTATCACTTTTCGGGAGGTGAGTGGTTTTTTTGTGTGAATATTAAAAAATGTAATTGGCTAACCCACCAAAAATTGAAAAGAAATGGAAAGATAAAGACCAAGACAATAATCTGATTGTTGTTTGAGAAACCCCAGTGATGTCAGTTTGCATGAAACTTGGTCCTGAACGTTGTTGATTTTACACTGTTTTCAATGGGACTTGAATTAGGCTAGTGCACCCTGAGAGACTAAAAGCGAGTCTATTATTATATCATGACGGTACGTTTAACTAGTAACATTATACTAAGAACATGCGTTAGTACGTAGTTGCAAAATGCCCATAACGCTTAAGATTTATCATTTTTGATCTCTCAAATTTAGATTAAAATAGTTCCCGGAGTTAATAAATAACATTGGCCTTGTTGTGTACGTTTGTGTCCTGAAATAAACATTTCATTTACAAATACAGTAACGAATTTAACTTTAATAGATTTCTTTTCTAGTTTCGGTGCAACAAATATTCACGATATTCAATGTCCTTTTACTTTAGAGCCATACACACTGTTGTTAAACTGCCAATAAACGAAACGATGTCAACTCACCCTCGCAAACTACTACTTTCTAATTTCTTCGTTCGCACCAAATTGGGGTGGTTTTCTTTGGCATCCCAGGCAAGGCAGATAGCAATTTCCGGGTATCCTTCCGCAATGTGAAGTCTAGTAACGCTCGTCCAAAGACACCAAACAATCATATAATAACAATGCACGACAGGATGCTGACTATAATAGTCCCATTGTCAAGTAACAATTGAGGGCGCTGTACACTCTCAACACATGTATTATAATTATGTTTTCCCAGTCAATTTCGGCAAATGAGCAGCACTTTTGTTGTTCGTGCGTTCGAACTAAATTTAATCAACGTTATGTAAATTTACTCATTGTAGTCAACCGTTGGTTACCAGGTGAACAACACAACAGTTTGTTAACAAATTGGTTAAAGATTTTGCCCAACGTTGGGTAAAATGTACCCAACATATTGGTCAACTTTGAAACAAATTGTTAAAATGTTAACCAACTATTTTAACCAACCAAATTTTAATACATGTTTTGCGAGTGTACAAATGCAAAATTGTGAGTACCGTGCAAATCAGACAGAAAATTGACAGATACAATTGCCAAAGTTACCAAAGCAAATTTAAATACAAATACAAAGTTTTTGGAGTGTCGTGGCCGGGCGGTTAAGAACTCGGTTTTCTGTTCCGCACAGCGTGGGTTCGAGTCCCGGTGTCGACACGTGTGTCCTTAAGCAAGGCAATTAAACCACTATTGCTTCGTCCTTCGGATGGGACGTAAAGCTGTAGGTCCCGTGCGTTGTGTAATGCACGTAAAAGAACCCAGTAACACTCTTCGCTAAGAAAAGGGGTTCGCCCCGGTGTTCCTGGCAGCGCCTCGGAATAGGCAACTAGATAGATGGCGCTTTACAAATGCATGATCATCATCATCATCATCCAATCTTGAACCATGCAAGCTTGCATGCATTTACTATTTAAACAAATCTCATTTAAATCCCAATCTCTGCGTCACTTGCAACCTCTTTTCCAGTGAGTCTGCAATGTAGCCATCTTTATTGATATCACTTTTCTAGCGCCCGTGACGCTTGAGACAACGCTCACTAACTTGGTTACCATGCAGCTGCTTCTGTTACTCCCCCTGATCTTAGGGAATGTAAACCCATATTTAAATCTGGTACCACTAAAGCCAACATTTTCAAAATGCACTCTCTTGCCCTCGTGTAGCTTAACTTCTTATCTTTATAAATTATTTTACAAACATCTCTCGATCTGAATAGCAGGTTTCGATCACTTTGAAGCATATGTTTACGTAAGAGCAAACTCAGCAAGTAATTCAACAATCTGAGTTTAAATATATATTTATTGAAACCATTTTTTTTAGTTTGGAAAATGTCAACCTTATTGTCAAATGTGTCTTGAAAACCATCCTTTCCTAAATGAATAACGAAACGGAGTGTCTTTGTGAGTTTGAGTTTTGCGCTTGTCAAACCAATTTTGTTTGTTTTGGAGGGTTTATTACATCACAGATATTCTTAGGATTGTCCCTATGTCGCGGGTCACCACTTATGAATTATGCATTTTTAAATTTTTAAATGGCACATGCGCACAACTTTATGTCGCGTCCAACGGTGACGTAGCTCCGCAGGCTTTCCTATAGGGAGCCAATCAGCGATCGCAGAACGGCGGGTTGCATCGCGTACTATGCGACGCACAAAATTCATGTTTGAAACATTGCTAATTAGATATGCAACCAGTGGCGCAAATCTGTGTCGGCGAGTTGAGGGAGGGGAGGGGGGGGGGGGGGGGGGGGGGGGTTAAGGGATGACCAGTGAGGATGTGAATGGGGAGGAAACTATGTAACACTATAGAGCGCTGTTTATCGATATCAATGGGCGGATCTAGCTTTGCTTTTAATTTAGTGTTGGGGGGGGGGGGGTGTTCTTGTATCGTATTACGATCGAGGATCGAAACACAAAACAGAACAAAGGGAACAAAAGATCCTCGAAGAATGGTTTGCTTGTCCGAATTCGTAATGGGGTTAGGGTATAGTAAAGGAACAAAGGAAAACACAATATCGATCCTCGGCCGTTATGTGGTTCACGACTATGTGTACCATTTACCTATAAAACTTGACTCCAGCGAGCCCGTAGCGCGAAGCTAATTACGGCGTGGGGTCCGATGCCTGCTTAAGGACCCTAGACAATTTTGAATTCTAGATGCTCTGTGGTGCAATCCGAAGGGATTTATGGATACTTTCCTCTGAAATTACGTAATTATGGTGGCCCTGGAGGGACACGCATATCGTGAAAATTGACGTCAATATTCGCGACAAATTTCACGACCTTCCCCAAAAGTCGCGAATATTGACGTTAAATTTGACGTCGATATTCGCGTCACATTTCACGACTTTTCCTGAAAGTCACAAATATTGACGTCAATATTCGCGACAAAATTCACGATTTGCTCCGAAAGTCGCGAATATTGACGTCAATATTGACGACAAATTTCACGACTTGCCCCCAAAGTCGTGAATATTGATGTCAATATTGACGTCAAATTTCGCGACTTGCCTCCAAAGTAGCGAATATTGACGTCAAATTTGACGTCAAATTTGACGAGTTGTTCATTTGTTCCGGGCGCGCCGTCCGTCTAGTCTATGCATGCAGTTCATCATTCATCAATACTCCGAAAACGGGCTTATTTAGGGCGCCCTCGATTGTCACGATAGACCAGTGAAAAGTCGGGGGAAGTCGTGAAATTAGACGCGAAGTCGTGAAGTCGCAAATATCGACGTCAAATTTGACGTCAATATTCGCAACTTTGGGGAAAGTCGTGAATATTGACGTCAATAGTGACGTCAATATTCGCGACTTTGAGGAAAGTCGTGAAATTTGTCGTGAATATTGACGTCAATATTCACGATCTGCGTAGTTCCTTCGGGGCCACCATATGTAATACATGTACATCGACACTACCGATTTTCGGGAGTTTTGTTTTATTATAATGAATTAAAGTTTGCTCAGCAGCCCGGGGGGGGGGGGGGGGGTTGTGTCGTTTCAATAAGTAGGGGGTAAGTGGATTAGTGGAAGGCCATATTTACTAATTACACGAGAGTATTGTATAAGGACTCTTGAATATCTACCTTCCAATTTATTACATTGTCATTGGTGTTCCTCAGCCATCCCCGCCCCCAAAAAGTGGTTTTCGTAATGCCTAATATGAATACAGGGCATAGGAAAGTATGACTAACTGAAATGACCGAAAGTAATTCTGATTGTTGAAAAGTCATCCAAATTCCAAATTATGAAAACCATCTATCTTGTGTAAAACCAACACGAACTCTTACGTTGATGTATTATATTCGCTTAAAGGTAATATACACCATTTGCATCATCAGATATCGAAAATATTTACTACCAAATTATTAAGAAATATCTTACTTAGGGCCTACTTAAAAGTAAATAATGATTGTAGGCACCCAGCAAACAAAATTCGCTAGATTTTCTGTAATTATTTCGGAAAATATAATTTTATAAAACAAATTCGCGTTCGCCAGACGGCGAGCGCGAAAAAACCAATAATAACATATAACTGCCCGACGCCGGTTGAAAACAAATGCTGTTTTCGTGCTTTCCTCGGCATCCATGATTGTAAAACCTCGGGCAGGTCAGTTAAGTGATATTTACTATTGGATACAACCCCCCAAATCCACCCAGTCATGATAATTCAAGCAATTACCAACGGTGTATCCCGTTTGTTATTCTGTATAGTTCTTTAATGTATATCAGTTGCTATTGCTCTTTCTCATGAATAAACATTCAGGCACAACCCAAAAAAGAACAAATCGCGAAACGCTAGACTGGTTAGTATTAAGTGTCTTCCTTGTTTCTGATTGGTTCGTGGGTGATAATCACAGACATAAATAACCTAATGTCTGTGGTGATAATGGTTTGTCGCGGTAGCGCCCACTCGCGGCGGCGGGTTATCGAGGCCGCGGCTTATCGCGTATAATCCGTCTTGCCCAAAGACTAACGTAGCTACGGCGATGGTGCTATCTCGCAGACACGTACGACGTTGGCATTGAACCTCAATTACCAGTGCGATATCGGTCGTGTATTCAATGCACTGTTTGTGGCACCAGTCTGATGCTGTCACCACGCCTATTAATAATAAGAGATACAGCTTAGAATTTCTTGACGGCTGGAAATGCGTATACGAATACCCGCCGCTTCAAACGTAAACAATGTGTGTTTTTTACGTCTTTTCTCGGGAACGGTAAGACAATAGGTTGGTTTCTTTTCAACCATTATGTTTGAAATGTTTGAAAATGTCAGGACATAGTACCCCTTTAAACAGTATTTGGGACATGATGGTTGTGGCTTGACCGTGAAGTCACACACAACCGACAAATTCAGCACGCTGGCACAGTAAAGGGCATTGTGTCAAGAACCATTCATGGTTGTACATCTTGCTACATCTTTGGAAAAGACTCTCTTTTATTGTTTTCTTCAAAATGACAGCATGCCAGAAGGCAATATTTCACAGAAAATTTAGTGTCATTAATATATTTAGCTCCTTCATAATTTGTTGGTAATTTTTTAATATACATGTGTAGCTGCAAATGGTCGACTGTATCTCCACGCTGACATATCATTTATAATTGACACACAAAATGTCTTATTATAATAAGTTTTACCAACTATTTAAAAACATTTCACAGGCTTTGACCAACCAATTTTAATCACTTTTCATTCAATTTCAATTTTGGTCACCCTTTTTCAACACCAGGTCGAAAGTATTTGTCGTTGCATATCAATTTGGTCTAAGCAACAGCTTTAATAGTCGAATTTGATCTGTAATGACGAATATATTTTCGACCCAATGTTTAAAAAGAGTGACCAAACTTTGAAATTAAATTGGTTTGGTATAAAAGTCTGTTTTAAAATAGCCGGGAAGGGTCCGATATTTAGATCTTTTAACAAGAGGTAAAGCAGTGGCGGATCCTCCTCCCCTTGGGCTGCCCAGTGAAAATATTTCGAGGGGCATGCTTTAGGGGCACGCTTAGGTACCCCCCCCCCCCCCTTTAGTTAAAACCTAGATCCGCCCCTGTAAAGTGCTAGTTTACAAGAAACAAACATGAAGATGATTAAAACTGCTGCAAACTGCTTTCTGACTGGAATGACCTATTATTTTTATCATTAACAAGCCATCTACTTTAGAGGCAAAATGACAGTTTACATTTTTTTTTATAGTTTATCATTTCTGGTTTGTTTGTCTATACTTTTTATTTTATATAGGTTTTCCAGGCTATTTTTAAACATGTTTCATTCAAATTCACCAACTCCCACCTTAAATTTAGTCATTTCCCATTCAATTTCAAACTTTGGTCACTCTTACCCTTGTCTCGGGAATATTCGTCAATAGGCCCGCATTTATTGTATTTATTGGATAACGAACCCAATGGAATTTGGCAGGGTCAGAGGGCAGAAAGAAATTCAAAATAACATTTTTAATTTTCTTTTTAGTTTTTACATACAACTGTTTTATTCAGGGTCGATAGACCCCCAAAAACAGAGTAATATTTTTGTGATCTACATAAATTTATATTGAACTAAAAAATACTATTTTTACAATCGCCTGAGCCAACCAAGCGCGGGCTACGCGTACACGCAAATATACATGTCTGTGCTCTGCATGCAGCGATTGGGTCTTCACCAGCGATAATTCCGCAAAATATCGATGGCATTTACTACGGTGTGAATGACATTAAAATCAGACTTCTGTGAAAATCAGACCCCTTTTCCCTACTATTAGTTAAACCCTCTCACGTGACTGGTCACTCTCCTAAAGATCATCACTTAATTAGGCATGCGCAATACTACCAATGAGTCCTTATTTCATAGATAAAGAACAGATCGATGCCATTCTTTTGGACTTTTCCATCACCTTCGATAGAGTGCCTCGTGAGCACCTACTTCTGAAGCTATTTCATGTCGGTGTCCGTGGTAATCATTTATCCTGGATTAGGGACTTCTTGTCACATGTTCCTATTTAGATTACAGCAAGTTGAAAACCCAGCTTTTTAATAATTTTTCATTCGGGATACCCCAAGAAACTATTTTTTTTACCAGGTAAACGATGTCAAAACGTAATTTGAAAAGAAAAACAAAAAACAAAACACCGGGACAGAGATTGCATATTAATTGCATTGCTTATAGATTGCATTAAAGTAGCAAAAAAAGATATCCAAGTTTCATTTCCGAAATATTCAAGATATTATGATGTTTTTGTAGCCTGCGTATGAAGTTTTGTAAAGTTTGGAGTATAGCCTATAAAGTTTGGAGTAGGCCTATACTCAAAGTAAAGGCAACTTTGTGAATCTGCCGGCCTCGGCAGCGAGTTTTGTTTCCACTATAGAAAAGGACCAACGCTCCCATTGGCTGTAGCCCCCCCCCCCCCCCCCCCCCCCCCCCCACCCCCCCCCCCCCCCCCCCCCCCCCCCCCCCCCCCCCCCCCCACCTCCCCCCCGGATTCGCCGTTGATGTTATAATGGAAATTATAACACCTCACTCACAGATTCTGTGTCTTGATTGGCCGAGAGCGCGTCACGTGTCACTTTCTTTTTTTACTATTTTTTACTTGCGCTCCAAAAAGACTATACCACGCAGCCTCGTTCTGAAAAAGTACTATGCGCATAGCAACACACGTACTATGCGCATAGCAACGAAAGCGTGACTGAAACCCAGACGTGTGTTTCGGTGCATTGCGTAAACATTGCTCTATCACCCTCGCACCCGTTCATCAAGGCAACAAAGTACACGTATGATCGAGAAAAAGGGAACGAAGATACAAATAGTCGGGTGCCCTTTCAAAACGCAAATTTAACGTACATTTCTGATCACTGAATTCGAAGATTTTTTGTCATTACTATACTTTCAGGAAGCTTAAATTGTGCAGAATCTGTGAGTGAGGTGTTATAAAACAAATATTGACTGCTTTATTTCGCGGTATAGTAAAACTAGCCTCCCTCGATGATCCATGGAGCATTATATTTTCCCTCGGGAGGCTAGTTTTACTATACCACTCAAAGCAGTCAATATTTGTATACTACGCCACACCCTTTTCAAAGAATGAGCGTGTGCCGTGTCGTAAATCTAACCTGTACATATGCATGTTGTAAGGTGGTACCAACCAGAAAACTGATTGCCTCCGTTTGTTTTGGGTTTAAGAGCACTCGAAATCCCTCTCTTTGGCTATCCATGTTAACGCTATTGGATAAGATTGTAACACCGGAAATGAACTGTGGTTGAAATAGAAGTGTTTTAATGAGAATTGTTGACAGTCCACACATTTTGTACGCGAGGACAAATTAGAGATATCCCTCCACAAGGACATTTGCGGAGTCTGTGTGCAGCTCTGTGCGTACTTGTCAATGACCTAAATTAACACAAAAATAGACTGGTACCGTGGTACGTCACTGTCATCACTTTAATTAGCCTCTGTCATGAATTGACGAAAATCAACCGAAGAGGGCGTTTTGCGGAAATTTATCAATATGGCTTCCGAG
This sequence comes from Crossaster papposus, assembly GCA_037893245.1. Classification (NCBI taxonomy): domain Eukaryota; kingdom Metazoa; phylum Echinodermata; class Asteroidea; order Velatida; family Solasteridae; genus Crossaster; species Crossaster papposus. Next base: position 640,838 of record JBAIAA010000330.1, on the reverse strand, counting down.
CTCTCGCGTAAAACTAACGCTAGCTGTACCATGGAGGAAGGAAAACAGATAGTTAGTGAAGTGGGGGGAAATACTTAATAAAAAAAATGGCCAATCATAAAACTAGATTTGTTTTCCTGCACTTCAAGTGTATTTATGCTTCTCAGAAAACCGGTTAGGTTTTAGTGCCTACAATTTTGTTTTCAGTGGCACTGAACTGAAGCCATATTTGAATGCCATTTGAATGCAATACAGTAAATATTTTCTGGGGCCAATTCATACAAGCAATATTCGGTTTGCATTTTGTATTTTTTTTGGGACATGAAATGTAAATTTGGGGCTTTACACACAAGCACTTTGTTCACATAATTGCTATAATTATAGGCGTTAAACCTCAACATTCCTAAATCCAGCAAAAACCAACCAGTTTTAAACACTTTTTATAGTGTCACAATAAATGTAGACGCCTGTGAAATCTAGTATCTTTCACCCTTTATTGAAGGAAACCTCACATGAGTCATAATTGACACTTACTATTAAAAGAAGTTCGTAAATATTAAACTTGGATTTTCCAAGAATTGTTCATTGCGCCGCGACTTAGGGAACAGTCGGTCGATTGTGTGCCAAATTTCTAGACGCCATGCCGTTTTGGGTATTTTCGGACAAAATTTACACCTAAATTGTTAACAGAGGCTAAATAGCAAGCATTAATAACATTAACATGGTAAAGGTACAATGAATTTTCAGTTTGTCAACAAAGAACTTTTGGCAACATTGCATGAGGAAAGTTGGCCCAACAGTAACTGTTTATAAACAATGTAAACGTCGAAGTACAGCTAGCTACGCACGTACGTGCTACGCACGTAGCGCAGCACACTTTCATCAACTGATCATTTTTTCAGTCACCGTTTCTTTCTTTTTCGTAATTTTACGGTTTTGGATGACATTCAGCCTTACTCCTACGGTTTATTCTTCCGAAATAGCCACAGCCTTTAGGGCTCCGTCGTAAGCCATAAAGTTATGACATTGACGACACACGTGTTGCTGTTGTAAAGCGCCGCCATCTTGACAATTTTCCGCGCGTTGACCTTTTAGAAAGGTCATGACAGAGGCTAATGGATATTAATCAACTTTCGTTTAAAACCTAGCGCGCAATTTGAGCAATGACAAAAAACACCTTTTAAAACTGTAAATAGACCTGCCAATGCAAACAAGCAAATGTATTCGTTAGAGTACATTATATTCCTTCAGAATTCATTCAGCTTTCATAATTTCAGCGTTCAAAGATGAACATACGGGACTTCAGTAGTCCATTCAGAGGAAGCAAAATATACAAATAATGAATGTTTGTAAGTGTGGTAAAAGTAATACATTTCATTTTAAATAAACCACAAAAAGGCCGATATATAGGTTCGTTATAATATACATATATTTTTTTAGATTTGAACAAAGAAATTGGCTCCTAATTAGCGCCCTCATAAACCAAGATATTGACAAATTTGGGAAACCGCCAACACAGGGCTGGGTATAGTCTGGTTCCAAGACCTGACAATTATGTTTATGCCCATACGTCAAAATTGTAGGTCGGGTAGCCACCGACGACAAAAATAGATCATGACGCACCTATACACTGCGTAGGTATTTTTAGACGATGCAAATTATAAGGCACAACGCCTTCATTGCTTTAAAAAGTGATATTTTATTATATTTCTTCTGGTAGTGATTTTTCCAATGCGAGTTTCTATTTTATGCCAACCAAAAAACAAAAACAAAAAATCTAGATAGATTGGCTTTGTTTCGTTAACGATGTTTACCTTACAACAACCTTGTTTCCGGAAACACTAACTTCGCAAACGTTAACGATATTACCCGACCGTCATTAAAACGTATTCGGAAAACTTGAAACCCTTTCAAGAAAAGGCAGCATTCCTCCTTGTTTTCGTCACGTGGCAATGGAGGCTACTGGACCTAATAATTTATCAAAAATAGTCTGAATTATTGGGTATATGGGAATCAAGGTACGTGAGTTGGGACGAATAATTAAATGACACGTGATCAACATTCCACCAATCAGATGACAGGAATTGTTTATATGTTGTATAAAGACTCTATTTTTTCTGCCTTTTCCCTCTGTCGTATCTTTGTTAATACATCGTATACCCCCATTAGTCATTAGCATGTGAACATCGTTCGTATGGTTTTAATAGCATGCATCCAAGGTAATTTTCAAAGTGTTTGGGCGTATTATGCCTTACTTGGCTGCAGACGGGATATTTTTTTGAAGTCATGTGTACAGAACCATTGCAGAAAACATGTCAGTATCTTTTTGTAAACGATTCCTTATTATGGAAACCTATACACAATAATGCCCATCCCATCCAATCAATAGATAGCCTGTTGGCAATTTAAACTACATACGATGCCCATTACTTGAAATACTGCACTTTTTATGGGCTGGAAATTAATTAAGAACGCTGTTTTTTTGAAACGCAATATTTTGTAGGTCGCACGTTGTCATGTGCAGGTTAGATTTCCCAGTCATCGCCATGATGATACATGTAGTATATTATGCCTTGAGGATATCAACCATGTATCCACACATTCCAGCGGTCGATCCAGGGGTGGCCAAAGTGGAAATAATTCAATTTACAGCCAATCAAATTAAGCCTCGGCATTGATATAAAGGCTGCGATTGGCCAACAGGGGTTACTTAGCGAGCGCTCAATCGCTTCCCAACACAAAGCTTGAGGGTTGGACCTCGCTAAGTTCAAGAGCCTCGCCCCCAGGGCAAGGTAAGGAATAGTGTGTAACGTAATGCTAGGGGTCGATGTTTGGCTTGGAGTATGGTCATGGTTTCTGAAGATAGCGGCTTGTAATGAGGTGAAGCATCGAGTTTCAACCCAGCCCCCTCTTCTCTATTATTATCCCCTCTCTATATATAGAGAGAGCCCACAGAGGCAACTTCAGGCCAGATAGACTGTGAACAAAATAAGGATATTCATTTATTTATTTCATCCACTAAAATGATGGCAAGAACCATAGGGGCCTACATGAACTGAAAGAGACAGTATACTTTTTGCAGCTATCCAAAAAGTAACCAACCGAATTATTGTTCAAAAGCTTACTTGATGAAAAGCTTACTTGATGTAAAAATGTATTGTAAAAATATATGATTCCTTTTGGCATGCATGCATTTTGAAGAAAATTATAAAGGACGTTTTTAAACAATGCGTTTCAAAGACGGATTTTTTTGGAAATGTGCATTATTTGATACAAAATCAAAATCTTACAACTTCATAATTCTCTGAATATACAGCATTCCCTACGTCAGGTTTAGGTTGTGAAGCACAATTCTCTATTAAGTAGCACTTGTGCTGCTTCAAACGACAACAATGCACAACTGACAAATGGTATACTATCACTGTAAGTGCAACCGCATATATGCTGGGAAGCAAAGAACTGTCCTTAATGGCTCCTCCAAGGAGTAAACAATATCCTTTGAAGTGGTTTTCACTCCATTTTAATCTTTCTTGAGTGGTTTTAATAAGAGACTCACTCTTCTTGAGAGTGAGATTTTCACTATACATGTAGCCGGTTGAACTCACCTTTCAAACGAGCGATCCCAGTTCAAACTCATAGATTGTCTACAAAAACCAAACCTTTCTACTGGAAGCTGAACTAAAATAAAGTTTGAAGAGAAGGCTAATCACTGCGCTAACCAGGTCCTCGTTTTATACCGCTGTGGCCAGGGTTCGACCCCCGGCTTGGTCCACAATTAATGTAGATTGGGTTTTGTAGATAGATTGGGTATCTTGATTCTAGAATATTTTTTATGGTTTTTTCTTTTACCTCTAAAACTGTAATTTCTTCTCGTTGTCTTCTCTCTGCAGGTCTGTTTTAAGGCTTGCGAGTTTTAATGCTTTGAGCACTATTGAGGACTCATTGGTTTCGTTACCAGAAAGAAAGAAATTCAAGAAGGAGACTGAACGATATCAGTGTAAAAGAATCATTGTTATGCAAAATAAAAGCGCAAGGCTTATCCTCTGTACAAGTTCCTTTAGTATTCTGACTGCAATGGCAGATTCATATCTCTCGGCGATTGGACAAGTGCATTGTACTTTTGCGAATTATATGAATAAACCACGTTTGCCTATCTACAAGAAGCGAAGTGGTGGAGCGAATTGGCATTGTGAGAATGTAAACAATAAAGAATAATTGTGATAACTCTCCCGTCCCTCATAATGCAATACTAAGCCAGGAGCTGTATAAATACACAGCACTCCAAAAAGACAGACAGTCAGATGCACACGCATTTAAAGGCATGTATCATTGAAGGCATGCAAATATCATAAACAGGGAAACTACTAAATTATTATGACTGAAAGTGAATAACAGTCTCAAGCATCCTGTGAAATCACAGCACTATAGTGTGCTGTGGTTTTCAAGAAAAGTGAAATTTGGCAATTGAGTATTTTCAAACAATGGCTCAATTTCCATCTATAGTTAGTCCACATTAATTTTGTTTGCAGTATATTTACGCATTGGTGAATGCGTGCAAGCTAATTAGGCTGGTTTCATAACCTGATAATTCCCTGACGTCTATACATTGCTGTGTTTTGTCTGAAGGAGGTTATGGAACCAGACCACAAGAACAACATGTTTTCTTGTTTTTTTTAGCATCCATGAATACAAAACTTTAAAACAGATCAGCGTCACATTTACTATATAACACATGAATGCCCTATAAACTCAAACATTACAGCAAAAGCAAATGGTGTTTAAATTATTGACATCTAACAAAAGAAACACGGTGCACTAACAATACAAATCTATTGTTCACTAAATCTAGTGTTAACCAGTCCGCGCAGTACGTATATACACGCACAGTTTTCCCCAGATTTAAAACGGATGACGCATAAACACGTCACGAGCAAGGCCGGAAATGTCTGTAAGTAGCGAGCCAGGCCGGAAATGCGTGGGTGTGCTTCCCGGTAAAATCGACCTGAACCCGCCTCGGATCGAGTTTCGTTACAGTGTTACTACCTATAAATACCATTACAGTCCTCGGTTCTGACACTTTTCAATGGTTATCGGTTTACGGGGGAATTAATCCCTGTGAATTGACGGGAGATTCTAATCATTGCCACACGGTTCTGGTAGTGTAGCAATGATCATTGTACTCGACATCCCATCAATTAATTAAAGGCTATTGTCTTATGCAGTCCTTCAAAATGCACCTTTGTGTCGCATTTGACCTTTTCGAGTTTTGTTTTTAGCAAATGCAAATGTCCATATTAGTGAGCAAAATTGTGTTGTCATTACAAGTAGAAACCTCAATGTTACAGCTATATTTCAGCTTAACATTTTTGTTGTTAATTTTCGTTTCTTTGGTGGTTTTGTGTTGCCAATAAATGGCAGTTATCCAATTTACAAACCGTTTAATACAAACATTTTCAATGTGCAATTTAATTTCTGGGTTCTCAATAATTGGAGCAGAAAAGACCTAAATTGAACTGTCTGTAATGACATCACAGCAGCAGCGCCCTCAGTTGTCAAAAAAGCGTGGACAACTTTCAATGTATGATAGCCTACACCATTTGCAGATATCGAAAATGTTTATACTACCGAATTATTAAAACAGATATCTTACTTATTTGAAATAAATAAAGGCATCTAGCCAAATGATTGTCCTAGAATGATATCCTGTAATTGTTCCGAAAAAATAGAATTTTATAAAAAACTTACTTATTTTATGACTTTATTTTATAAATGTTATTGTAAAAAATGCCGACCGCCAGACGGCAGTCGCCAAAAAAAAGAAAGGAACAACAAGAACAACTGCCTGACGCCGGTTGAAAACGAACGCCGTTTTTCTTGCTTTTTTCTCGGCATCCATGATTGTAAAACTTCAGACAGGTCAGGTAAACGATATTTACTATAAAATACAACCCCCAAATCCACAAACTCCTGATAATTAAAGCATTTAGCAAAGGTGTATCCTACCTTTAAAGGTCATCAATAACATTAACCCCAAAAGAGATGTTACGTAGTTTTTATATATCTAAAAGGAGTTGAATGCTGCAGAAAATGTACTCCTAATAATTGTTTGTTATTGCACTACCCCTTTAAGTTTATTTAAATGGCAAACTCAATATTACAAGATACCACGAATAGAAAAGTGCTCCTAGGCACATTCCGTATTCGGCTGGCTGAGCTAACGTTGCGTGAGAAAAGCTTACTACATGTACCTCTCCTTTATGAGTTTATACATTGTGAGCAATTGATGTGCACTGACGACACGCGGTGAATCAATCAGATTAGACCGTTACGAATTAATGCTGTAATAATCAAGCGATTGCCTTCAGTGGGCATGCATGCCCTGATGGGACTCAAGGGACTGGGGCATCAAATGCGTAGTTCAATGTCCGCGAGTCGATTCGAAGGTAGTGCCAAGTCTTAAAAGTTGGAAAAAGTCGTCTCCTAATATAAAGATGTTAATCCAATGCTATTTCTTTACTCGGACATCCGGGAGCTTTTTCCATTCTCTTGTCTATAATATAAGGCCACCGGTAGAGGTGATATGCCTCATGTGTAATGGTCTATTTTGATGAGTACCTGCCTAGTGACTGAGTGCTTACACAGTCGGTAGAGCATCGGACTGAGGAGTGCAAGGTCCGCGGTTCGAGTTGTCCTCCGCTCATCCATGGGTAGCACTTCGGTGCGGTAAATGAGCAGGGAGTTGAAGGCGTGGCACTCTGTCTCAACAATTAATCTTCCTGGTCTAGTGCTTTGAAAAAGGGCTGATACCGACAATAGGCCTCATCGCTGTTTCTAAAGCTACATAAAGTTGTGCGCATTATGTGCCATTTTCAAAACCAGATCAAATAAAATGCATAATTACCGAGTGGTAATCCGCGACAGATAGACGACCAAATTAGGGCGTTATAACGCCGTATTAGGGTGTTGTAACAAAATTAGGGTGTTGTAACAAAATAATAATAAAATAACAACGTTATAATTAAACAAAAACTGTTCTTGGCGGAAATCAGCCACCGTAGGTTACACCGTTTTATTTACTGTGAAATTAAAGCAGTCCACTTTCGGGCCTAGTGGTATGTGACAGTTATTTATTATGGTGATATATGTTCAGTGAGTGGAACGCGGTGAATTAGTTCAGTTCTGCACCACTTGAGCGAATCGAATTAGTAAAAACGGCTTGAGTTTGTTAAAACAAGTAATGGTCTGGTAAACGGCATTTTCTCTTAATATAAAGCCTCAGTCATTATTTGCAAGAAAACCACTTCCAGACTGCTCAAGACTGGTCACGATTGGCCATTATTCGAAAATCGTGAGCAGTTTTCTTTTTTCGTGTCCTGGGTTTTGGCAAGGTCTGGGACTGTCCTGTGCGGGACTGTCCTGTGCAGTCTTCTGCAGTCTTGTGTGAATCGGGAGCACGTGGCAAATTTGAAAAACCCGCCACGCTTTTATCTCGCAGCCTAGAAAAATCGTGGCGGGTTTTTTTTAATTGGGAAGGTCGTCATGGACACATGAGAGGTTTGCAAGCGGTAGCCGATGAGTTGGCGCGCATTATTAGTGGTTGTGTGTAGTTGGAAAATGGTCGGTAATGAGTCTGCTTCAAGCGGGAGAGAAGATGCAAGCCAACTGGACATGTTAAATCGGCGACTATACAGAAGATCGACTTGTAGCCAACTGCTCATGTAAAAGAAAAATCAGTCGGCGACCCACAGTCGCGATCGGGGACTCCTACAAGACCGGTCGCCGTGTACTTTCAGATTACCCAGGACCTGAGGCAGACCTTGCGCCAACAGGTGGGACACAATGTTGGAGCGGCGATGTAGCTACGACAGTAGGCGCAGGTCGGCGTCAAGGTCGGCGACTGATCGGGGACTGGATAAGTGGCGATCTTGTTGATTTCATGATGCTGTCGCCTACTGGCGATTTAGCATCTCTTGTGTTGTTGGAGGCGGGGAAAATCGCAGACTAATCATCCATGGTCATCCCTGGTCGGGATAACAAATGTAAATTTTGCAAGTTTGAACAAGATTGCAGCCGATTTTGAAAAAAAATGATGGTCTTGTGTAGGGAAGAGGTTGGATCACGAGCTGTCTTTTATGTGACTGAGGGTTGTGGTGGCTAGGGACCCGTGGTACTTATACTCAGACGGTTGCAACTATTCTGCGTACCAATTTGATAACCCAAAATTATTCTTAACCAGCCTAGTCGGGATTATTTTGACATTGACCGGGCCCAGGCGCGAGATAGTTTTTCACGTGACGGTTTATCCGTCATCCGTTTTAATCCTGGCATCTTTTTAAAATTATAATCTATTGTTCTGGTATATTGGAAACTCAATTTAGCCTGCATTGGTATACATGAACGTTGAAGTAATTTACGGCTTTAATATGAACGTAAGATTCTCTGTTCTGATTGCGAAGGGTTGAGGAAAACAACCGGCATCGACCGATGTCAGATTTTACGCCAACTTGTCAGGTGCTATTTCACTATTTGTCAACTGACAATGTCCACAGAGATCGCCACGTCCTGGCCAGAGCAGGCAAATTGAATCAGCCAGAACACCGTTCTGTGAGGTTACTCCCTCGCTCGGTTCTGGTTCCCTAGACATAGGGAATTGTAGTCGGGTGTAGTTGGGTGTATGTGTATATATTCCCATCGTGCGTGTCCCCGCCTATAGGTCTGTACTAATTGCTGTTCTCGCGACGAGGCGAATGAAGCAATCGATTATGGCTACCGCGCTGCGGTTGCGAACCTTGCCGTCCGCGACCACTCGGTCATAAATAGATCACCCTTCCTGCTTTGGTGTAGCCTCCGTTATACGGCCCGTGGAGAGACCAACATGTAGAACATGACATCGATTGGCTGGGATCTGGTGCAGTCGGGTCATACCGATATATACCAATTCCCTGCAGTATAGTCTTTCCGTGATGTGCCAGTCACCTCTTTCTGTCGGTAGGCATAATGTGCTTACTCCGTAGTGCACCACTAGGTAATGTGTGTACCTCTTAAGTGGAAGATGGACCGAAGGCATGACTGCCTCAAGTGACATATCTGAGTTTGTACATTAACTATACTGAGGATGTCTAAGTGAAGACATAACAGCGACCTCTTTCGGTCACTGTGATCATGGAAGCCTAAAAATGTGCTCTCCTTTCCGCAGGAACCCAGCCCTATTTGGGACCAGGCAGTCTTGTAATCGCCAGGGGAGATAATTCAACCTGTTAACCTGATACTCGGGTTATCTATAGTCCCCCTTGCTGGCAGCTATAGTGCCTTAATGCCCCTGGAGGAGGAGGAACATAAGCAGGGAGACAACAACGAGAATCATTACCTTGAACACCAGCTCTATACCAGACCAGGACAGACGATTCCAGTCGCTGACTGGACTGTTTTTTGGAAGGACACACGATCCCCTGGAGTCTTCGAGGGGAAGCGAATGGAAGAAGATGCGCGTTCCAGCGGTTGCTCTTCGGTGTCAAGTACGTGTGTAAATTCTGAAGTTACGGTGTCCGGTATACGAAGACGCCATCGTCGACGTATCGCGCCCAAGGCAAAGCGAGCTCATCCACTGCCGCCAATCAAGCGGCACATCACCGCTGGTCAGAGATTCACTCGCTCGTTGTTCTTGCCAGTATATACTTCATGTCATAGGATGCTTTGACACCTGGTCTGGGTATATACGGGCGGCGACTACACGACTAAATCTCAGTATCATGAACGCGTGGGTAGCTTGACACGATACCTAATCCGCAGCTGGACCTAATAGAAAATGTATGCAGAGAAGGTGAGTAGCCAAGCTTATCTGTTTTTGTATATTATCTTACTCAAGATTTGTCCCAGATTTCTGAATCATAACACTACGAGTTTTCAGTCCTATGAACTCTACGTACAGTAGTGTATCGTACAATCAGCCTACGTTCCTGGTCAAATATAAACATACATAAATATAGAAGGCTTCCGATTGTTGTAAATACAAAAAATAAAAATCAGAAAGTGCCAAAATCGTTTTCAGTATGACGTTGAACCCGACCAAGAAGTAACTTAACTATGGGTACAAATGCTCCTTGTAAACAATGGGTTTCATTACAAGTAAAAGCCTATCGTTTCATCATTTAAATGTAAACAATGCTATAGGTGCGCAGTTTTCAAAGGCTTTGTAGTATATTTTAATTTATTTAAGTGTATTTTAATTTATTTTAAAAAAAGGGACATGCATTGAACTGTCCTTTGTAATTTATGCCATAACTGGGGAATTGTTCTGCATTTCTTGCGCCGCACCAATTGAATGACAAACTATAGAGATGTTGTGTCTGACATGTCTACACCCCTATATTGAAGCTAAGAGATGTAATTTGGATGAACAGGGAGTTTTATCGTGAAGCAGTCATCCACCAAATTGTGCCGAGCCAAACGCTCGTATACGTTTGTTTATGGTATAAATCGAGGAGTTTCTTTTGTTCCTCTCGATAATTTCCTTTGTTTGTACTCTAACTTTTTCCGACGGCTCTTGTTGGTTTTCTACACGAATCTCAATCAAAGACGTCCTCGATTCTAGCCTATAACCCCAAGTGGTCACATCCTACGGTCATGGACGTAGTTGAACTTAGTATGGTGTGACCGTAAGTGACCGTAGTAGACCCTAGTAGTCGTAGTTAAACGTAGTTAAACGTAGTTAAACGTACGTAGTGGGCCGTAGTTCTGAACGTACTTACCTTGAGGAAAGCCATGATTTGGCCGTAGTTAGCCCAAACGTTTTCAACATGTTGAAAATATTTCTACGTTAACCTTGGATGCCTGTACCGTACTGTGAGCCTAGTATATACGTAGTTAATCCTAGTTTACCCTAGTTTACCCTAGTTGACCCTACTTTATCGTAGTGTGGATCTTAGTTGACCCTACTTGACGTAATGTGGACCGTAGTTGACCGTAGTTGACCGTAGTAACCACAGCAGTACAGTGGAATTATGGTCAACTACAGTCTACTACGGTCAAATGAACTACGTTCAACTACGTTCATGACCGTAAGATGTGACAACCGCTTTCGTGTCGCCAGGCATGTGTCCTCCATTTACATTATAAACAAACGCTTAAAAACCTTTAGTTAACATTTTGGTTGGTTATACTTTTTGGATGGCTGCAAAATTTATACCTCCAGCTTTAAAAATTATAAAGCCCCAAGTAGTTTGTCTTCTTTGGCAAATGCCTCACAACACTAGTATTTGTCAACCGTTGGAAATGACAATTGGCAATTGAGTTGGATGGAAAAACAATTTACAATTGATGGTCGTTGTTTGGTTTGTGTCAGACACCGTCCCCTAGTGATATTTGGAAGATAGCTTAAAGTTCATTAAACGGGGACCTTTCGATATTTTTTCTGTGGTATCACCCCCTACCGATAATGGTAAGGTCCTGTGGGACTATAAAAAGACGCAATGGTGCGTACTCACTCACCACGCTGCTTCGAGTTTTGATCCTCCACGGACACAGATTCACAAGATCCTTAATTTGATCCTTCTCACAAGATCCTCAACTTAATCCTCCTCACAAAATCCTCAACTTGATCCTCCAACAAGGTCCTCAATTTGATCCTTCTCACAAGATCCTTAACTTGATCCTCCTTACAAGATCCTCAACTTGATCCTCAAACAAGGCATGATTTCCCCCTCACCTACTACTAACGTCAGGCCAGCAATCCCTCTGAACACACCTGGAGGATGTGTCTGGACCTCATTGATGCTGGAAGACGTTCTTTTATCTGGCTTCTTTCTCTTTAAACCATTATTAATTGCACGCATCTCTTTCACGAAAATGGAATGCGGAACCTACATCACAAAACAGCAGTCTTATATCTTTTTTTCTGGTTGAGGATTTATAACCCGACAGTATTTGTTTCACGTTCATTTTGTTTGGTATCTTAACCAGTTCGCGCTGGGATTATTTTAACATCACCGAGCCGAGGGGTGGGATTATTTTTAACGAAACTCGATCCGAAGCGGGTTCAGGCTGATATTGCCGGGAAGCACACCAACGCATTTCCGGCCTTGCTCGCTGCTGACATACATTTCCGAACGTGAACTTGGCGTGTTTATGCGTCATCCGTTTTGAATTTGGGGAAATATTTGCGTTTATATACGTCATCCGGCGCGAACTGGTTAAGCATTTTATTTCTCAACTTTATAATCAAAGGTTTCTTCTTAAGGTATGCTCTCCTTCAATCTCAAATGAAATCTCAAGATGGTCTCTCATTCTAAAATTATCGCCGTTTCTTTTTCCTTGCAAACGCCTCGAGGCTCTTATGGCGTCGTGGTGGTCTGGTGGTCAATGTTTAACGTATAGAGACATACACGCATCGCTAGAAGTAATTCCCCAATTAAAGAAGTAAATCCACGATTATCTTCATCCTTTAATCATGCTTTCCGTTGTAGAGACAATCGACAACTGCAAAGAAAGTGATGTAAAGTGGTTCTATTTAATTTAATTAATTTGATTAGTGTGTAATCCGGTGTCACGCAGCATTCGGAGGGGAATCGGCAAAGCTTTCTAAGGAAGAAAACAGAATCGTTCTATCATGATTAAACTAAACGAATTACACTTATTTATAACCGAAAACTGACTTGACCATTAGTGGTTTTATGTGGAATACTTTTTTAAACAATAATCACTTTTTTTTACGGAATCGTGAATCACATTGATTATTATCGTTCCTGTTTTGTTTAATAACAATGTATGCAAGGGATGGTTCAAAGAAATGTGGATACTTCGCTTGTATACCCACCGCCTACATTTTAAAGGCGTTGGAATGGTTAATCTCTCATAAAATTTGTGTAGAAAGAACGGACGCGTATAAAGCCTCATGGAGCTTACAGTTATACATTTTGTGCACGGAAGTATAATTTGTATTAAGCTGGGGTTTGCTTACCATAAAGAACACATGGAGTTTTGGCTGGTAACCTGGGGCCAATTTCATAGAGCTGCTAAGCACAGAAATTTGCTTAGCGTGACAATTTGTCCTTGGCAAAAATAAGGTTACAGACCAAATTTTCACCCGATCTTTATTGTTCTGGATTTATAATCAGCTGGTTTTTTTTTGCTTAGCATAAAAAACACGTATAATTTTGGCTGGTAACCTGTTTTTATTGAGCAAGACTTTTTGTGCTAAGCAATTTTTTTTGATTAGCAGCTCTATGAAATTGGCCCCTGTTTTTACTGAGCAAGACCTTTTGTGCTAAGCAAATTTTTGTGCTTAGCAGTTTCATGAAGTTGGCCCCTGTTCCAGTCAATTAAAGCCCAGTAGGCACTTTGTCAGTTACTGCATTCTTATCGTTGGAAGCAGCAAAAATGCTTAAAATCTAAAGAAGGGTGCTTAACAACTAACTCGGTTAATTTGTTTCTTCTGAATGCTGTAAATTTCGAGAAAACCACATGTTTTTATGTAATTTAACATTTTCCGACTCAAACTTGGATTGTGGCCACAGTCAGCATTCAGGGCGCGTTCTTATTCAGCCGAATGCTGTTCCGCGCGTGTCTAACACTGAACCAACAAATAATAATAGCGCCTATATACTTGCGCGTGTGCGTCGTTCCAACGCTTGCTCGCACCATTCGCGGATTACAAACCAACCACTAAGGAAAATGCGTCTCTGAGACAAGTAAGCTTTTTAAGGGTATATAGGCTAGTTATAGGTTAGTATATAGATCTAATTCAGCTTTAACTATTTAAAATAGATTGTGATTTCAAATTATATCACCATTAAAGGTAGGATACACCATTGGTAATTGTTTGAATTGTCATGAATGGGTGGATTTGGGGGTTGTATTTTATAGTAAATATCGTTTAACTGACCTGTCCAAAGTTTTACAATCATTGATGCTGAGAAAAGCACGAAAAACAGCGTTCGTTTTCAACCAGGCAGTGATTCTTATGTTGTTCTTTTTCGCAATCGCCGTCCGGCGATCGTGATTTGTTTTCTTTAATTCAATTTTTCGGAACAATTACTGGATATCTAGCGCATCATTTTGCTGGATACCTTAAAGTCATAATTTACTTTTGAAAAAGTAAGATATTTCCTGATTATTCGGTAGTAAATTTGTTTGATATCTGCAAATGGTGTATCCTACCTTTAAAGTCACGTAAAAGCCATTTCAAGAATTCACAATATTTGTTTCCACTCAATTCCAAATACGTGCATTGCTGGGTTTTTTTGGGGGGCCACTCGATCTGGCCGGGGGCCGCATGCAAGCTTGTCCATTCGGGGGAAAAACCATGCATACAAATGAACGCTCACTTGGTCTCATGAATATGTCTCTTGCATGGGTGGTTCCATGTGCCATGTTGCAGTGTCAACTGTTGATGCATTTCTATAATATATATCCGTGGCTGAGCAATAAGTTAAATTGAATTTCAAATAGTGAATACTTCGCGAGAGATTGCATGCGTTGAGGCATAAACACCGAAATTATGTAAATGCAAGTGAGCAATTTTCAAAACGCGCAAGCAAAACGCGCAGTGTCATTTTCTGTCCATAATTAACAGATTTTCCTATAAAATGTGTTGTTTCTTGTATGATTTTTGTAATGCATTACCATTTACAATTGGCTATTTGTTAAAGATATTGCTCGCTAAAAGTAATTGGAAAATGATTCGTCGGTCGCACCACGAAGTGATGTATTGTTGCCGCACCACGAAGTGGCTTATCGTGTGCACAAAACCAATAGAAGACCCAGCACTTTGTGGTGCGACAAAACTATCATACGTGGTGCACGTCGTGTTGGTCGACATTATTGAGCTGAAGTTTAACCATCTTTCTGATTTGCGCACAACAAGTAAACAAAAAAGGTATGTTGTTCATCTGCAGTCTCATTTTTACATCTTGCAAAGAAAACGAGCTCAGACCATTTTCCAAACCCCACATTCGTCTCAGTCTTTGGCTTTGTTCATGCAGTTTGGTAATGGTGACGGAGCCGGAAACGGAGCTTTAGCTAAGGTTTGGAAAACGACCTCAGTCTGTTTTATTTCGAAAACAGTGGTATATTTGTATACCTGTTTGGCTTCACCTAAAGGAGGTCGGGCACCAGTGACTAATGGGTTGGAGCTGTATGTAATGTTCTTAGCTGTAAAAGGTTATCAGGCAAACTGCCGTGTGATATTGCTTCTGACTGGTTCCCATCTGCTTTTATTTAGGGGAAAAAAACATCGTTTTCTGCAAAGCAGTTGGGCACATTGGACCTGGGACTAATATCATGGAGCCGCTAAGCACGAGCAATTGCTTAGCACAAACAAAATTGCTCGGTAAAACAGGTTACAAGCAAAAACTCAATGTGATTTTAATGCTAAGCTTAAAAGCAGCTGAATATAGTCACAAACAATATACAATCACCTGAAAAATTATATGCTAATCCTGTTTTTGCCAAGAATTTTGTTCATGCTAAGCAAATGTTTGTGCATTATCAGCTTCATGAAATTGGCCCCAGGGCAATGCATAAGTAAGACATGGGTATCTTTGAACGATGTTGTACGTTATGAGGAAAGGTTATGGTTAATAAGCCATATACCTTCAAGGTATGCAACGAACTGAACCGACAGAAAATACCTTGTCGTTTTGACATCTCGGGCATAAACTATACTATATGCCAACGTCCTGATATTAGGACGCCGTCTGTAAACACGCATGCTCTATCATCCTCAAAGGTCACATTGTATACTTGCTGCATGCACCCTGGACTCAATTGGGCACCGTCCCCCATCTTAAGTTCCAGGCTTTCTATACCTGGTGCCGCTGAATTCCTCGTTTTCTAATTTTGGCGGCAACTTGGCAGCCATGTTGTCTGGCTGCATTGATCGTCTGAGCACAGTGCAGACATGTATACCCTCAGCAACTATTCATAATTATTTGGTGACCATGAACTCCAAACTAATCGATTTCTTAGGCCTTACTTCCAACATCTTCGAGTTTTAGTCTAAGAAATGAAATCCAGCTTTATCGCTACAAAATAATACCCACCCCTGTCTCGCTATCCCCACCCTCCTCGTGCTTGGTTCCTTGGTCTACTTGCTCCATTACTGGTCAAGTAGCCACTTGAGGTAGATAGCGGTCTGCCGAGTGTTTCCGTAGAGATTCGCGCGCTTTTGACGAGATGGCTGGCTGGAAAGGGAAGATGGACTACGCCAAGACGAGGCAGAGCTAGCTGGCGCCTTCTCTCGAGATGCCCACTGGCAGTAATCAGCTTGCTACAAACATTCAAGCACAAGGATTGGAGTGGTGGGAGAGCCCACGCGCACGCATCACACAGACACATCTTACACGCGTCTGATTCTCGTCCTTATTTTCTTGTTCAGTATTGACGCGCGGTTGATACAAACGGAGGAATAGCTTGTCATCAGGCGACATAGCAACCCGTGCAACAATGACGAATCGCTGCAGGATTCATCAATGCTGGATTTCTATCTAAAAAAAACTGTAAAACATTTACTTTTTTAAACAATTTGTTTTCTTCGTTTGTTTTCCGGCGGCTAGACGCGCCGACGATCGCCTCTCATCCTTCAATCAAGTTCGTTGTCGATGTACAAAATGTACTCCGAGCCGACGTTCATTCATCAAGATTTACGCAGTGACAATCGAAGGAATAAAAACTACACACGGAAAGCGTGAACGTTTCGTCGTGTGGAGAAGACACGATTTGGAGGTGATGTAGTCTATTATTAAGCGCTTGGCAGTCAACGCACGTAATAATATACACGTCTTTGGAAGTTTGTCTGCTGTTCAGGGCAGAAGATTTCTTTGGCGTTGTTTTTTTGGGAGCAGTGTTTTTCAGTCCATTATAAACTACAGTAGCGTCAACGTCGACACCGTGCTGAAATGAACGCCAGCGGAACATTGCTTGGTGTAATTTCAGTTTACGTCACAAAGTGGATTTCAAATCAGGAAAATACCAAGATTGGATACATTTACATCTACCGTCGGTAACTTCTTTCGGTACAGCCGTTAGCATGTGAGTACCACATTTACACCGATTTCTACTTCTGGGACAATTCTGAGTCTAATAAACCGAACTCATCCCATCAAATCCCAACAGCTAAACAGCATGTTTTGTCGGAATCTGAAAGGATTGGTATATGGCACCCCTAAACCGACAGTCCTTGACGTATACAGTTTCCTATATGTTTTTGTAATGTGCCAGGAAAGTATACATTTCCCTATAGTAAATTGTGCTTTGGAGTTGGGGATTTATATAATGGGATAAAAAAAGCAAAAACACAAAGAAAAATTATTATACCTCCAAATAGGCACTTAGGGAGACAATCCTATAGAGATGTACACAAACTTAAAACAGTCCTAACTTGTTTACCCTAACCCTTTTCTCTAAAATCTTCGAGATTTAGGCTATTTAGACCAAAATCTGTCGTTCTAGGACAAAAATAACTCCCAAATATTTTTTTTTCAGGGTAGCTAGACACTTAGGGAGACACTGAAATGTCTCCATAAGTGCCACTGTCTCCTTATTACCTAAAAACTTACGCTAATTTGTCTCCCCAAGTGCCTATTTGGAAGAATTAACCGAACGAGGCTTGTTTATGTACATCATACATGTATATGGTTTTCTGCATTTATGTTCGGCCTGTGAAGTGTACTGATAATCATTGCTTTGAAGTGTGGTTATTTTTACAAAAAATTACTTAAAGGTGGGATACACCATTTGCAGATATCGGGAAAATTAATACGGAATTATTATGAAATATCTTATTTATTTAAAAGTAAATAACGATTGTAGGCATCCAGCAAAACGATTTCACTATTATATCCTGTGATTGTTCAAAAGAATTGAATTTTATTTGATAACAAAATTACGATCGCCGGACGGCGATTGCGAGAAAAAAACCTATCATTATAACCTACCCAACGCCGGTTGGAAACGAACACCGTTGTTCTAGTTATTCCAAGCATCCATGATTGTAAAACTTCGGACAGGTCAGGTAAACGATATTTACTATAAAATACAACCCCACACCAAATCCACCCATTCGTTATCATTTAATCAAATACCAATAGTGCATTTTACCTTAAAAGTTATATTTCCACACACACACACAAAAATGTATGAGGGTTTCCTTTTTTCCTCCGTAACTGGGGTACCGGGAATTGTGACGGATGTTTATTCACAATGTAAAACATAATGACCTGGGAAAACAGCTGTGTACCTGAGGGTGAGGGGACATGGACTAACCCCCCCCCCCCCCCCCCCTTCTTGCTTAGAATGTTGATAAAAGAGCAGAATTTGTGCTCTATTGTGTGCCTTGCTATAGACATTACCCCCGAGCCAAACTGTACCCTTTATATTACGCTGCTGTAAAACAAAAAAGTCTTGCAGATACTACTACTACTAGTACAGATCAAAGGAGAACCTCCAGGCTGTAAGGTGCATTTCCAACATATTCAAATGATAATGCTTGAACAAGTGCACATAACCATGTATGTAAATTACCTGTACAGTTCACGCGCGAAGAAATTTATATGAATAAGATAAGTTGTTGGCGGTAAGGCAGCGTGGCAAATCTTTTGTATGAGTTTGTGTGGTTCTTAAAGGAACTGGATGGAACTCAACGTTTCGGACAGTATGCTTTGCCCGTCGTCAAATCTCATATAATTTCTATGAACATGTTTATTTTCGATTGCTTTCACGTTGATTCCAGTTGCTTCAAGCACATGTGCCTTTTTTAACATTTTAGTAAACAATCGTAAGCATTAAACAATAACGAGCTTCGCATGAAAGTACCTCTTTAAACTAAGCCCATAGGTCCCATAATACATGACATATGGTTTAACATGGGATATCGAGTTCTGTTCCATTGAAGGGAATAAACAGGACAGTTCACCATCCTCCCACGTACGTAAGCTCGATATTTGTCTGTAAGATCATGGACGTTAGGTGAATTCTGTCATGTCATTGACGTCCTCGCCCCGTGCTGAGTTCTTGTCCGTGCATCATTAGCTCACACAACCCTGGTCTAAAGGCTAAATAACTTCATCACTTAATAAACGGGTGGCTTCGGCTCGACAAAGGCACGTGCCCTGGCATTCACCCACATCGTTTGGATCACAAGAATTCGATGAGAGGAAGTTAGAGTTAAAATACCAAAGCCACGATGCACGGTTACTTAGGGACTTAAAACCCCTGACAACTCCCCCTTGGGCAGTACACAGGCCGGCAAGGCACGGCCTACAAGCGTGTCTTCCGAATTCAAGATTATTTTTCATTTCTCCTGGGTGCTATTGATTCGTCTTTTAGCTCGCACTTTACACAAGCCGCTATGAATCCAGGGGGCCTTGGAGACCGAAACACGTTGTTTGGGCGCGAATCTCGCGAGACATCCTGAATGAACGCTTCGGTCAACAACCAAAGAAAAAGAAAAAAAAGTGAATTTTGATGTCGAGATGAAATATCCCCTCCGTTGCTTCTTAATTAGAGCACAGGTTCCCTCTGGCCACATTGTGGTTAATGTTTCTTTGGGGAGAGAATATAATATTCACCTGGAGGGGAATTTCGAAACTGAAACTGCTATCTGTGAGTGGAGGAATGCATAATAGCTTGGTCATTATTACGATCGACTGGGCTTACATGTTCCGGTCGATCGCTAACACGCGCAAGTCCTGATATCTATCACGTCTGCTTCGCGTCAGAGCGCCAAGCGTTAACCCCTTGCAACAATATTGCCTTGACGCCATCTTGAATCCTGAACGTCCAGATCGATGGATCCCTTGTTAAAAGGCCATCTGTCTTCACGATCCAGTGAACTAAGAAATCGGCTGAAAATCTGAGACGTGGGGAGCGAAGCTGTCGAGCTTATCTGAATTGGACGACGCACTAGTGATGTGTGTGTGAGGAGGATCCTTACTCGAGGACAGTCAACCGTGTCTTGCAGTTCAAAGTCAAAGACGTGCACTCACATCGCCAACGTGCTTGTCATGACAATACAATCCGGATGCAAGATTTGCTTCCGCTGCTATTCACAACGGTTTTCAGGAGAGCATACAAAAAAAGACTGTTCTCAAGAAACTCGTATAGTTTTCTCTGAATGATGAATTTGGTCATAATGACACGTTTAACATTTTAGCGCCAATAATGTAAAGTCAAAATCAAGTATGTGCAGGTTTCTGGCGTTATACGGGAATTTGTTTATATTAGTAGCCAACATAATATTTTTGTTTTATCATATTAATACGGAGCCCCTAAATGGACAGGAATGATGATTTGTTTTAATTTCGTTCCCTCGAAATATTATTTCGTTACCTAGAAATGTGTATTTCGTTCCTTCGAAATAATATTAAGCTTAAGGTGATAAATGATAATTGTTGTCTTTGCAAAATTTGGCTGCGGGAAAGAAGAATTACTGAGCCTTTCCATATTTCCGTATTTTGTTAGTTTACTGCAGAAGCTTAAACTGACCATCTGCGTTTCAGCGTTTCCCTAGACCATCTTAAAAAGATTTCCAGATTTTCAATTATATCTTATAGACTTCTTTCTGAGATACCGTATGTGGGAAAGGCGTCTTTCTGAGCTATACATAGGCAACCAAGGAAAAGACGTCCTACGTACGTACGTACGTTTTGAACGTAGGCATTTAAACAATTTAATCATATACTGCCTGTCTTTGATCCTTTTTGTTTCATTTCCAGACGTTCAGTTTCGTTTATAGACAAAAAACAACATTCAAATGTGTCACTCAGTTTAACAATACCCAATCATCATTCAATTTGTCCCACCTTGATTTGAAGAGATTTAATCATTTCTGCCTTTGCTTCTTAATTTTGTTTCTGTTTATGTTTAATAATTAAACACACTACTCATTTAAAATAATTACCGTACATGCACACCACATGGACATAAGTAACCAACAAAAGATGAATACAAAAGCTTCAATATTGGGTTTTATCCTTCACCGACAATTTGTATAAACGCGCGTAGTGCTCAGTGTTGTCCCGGGAAATCATTTGAAGAAAAAAATCACTCGGATGAGACTCGAACACAAGATTTCCTGATGCAGACGTCTTAAACCACAGAGATAGCCGGAGTCGGCTGGTTAGCTCGAATCTGAATAGCCTTAGGTTAACACAATTTCAAAGTGAACAAAGAAATCGGCAAGGCGGGACTTGAACCTGCGACCTATGGAATACCAGACCGGCGCTCTATTAACTGAGCTATCTTGCCCTATGTTGGCGGTCTCCCAAATTGTCAGTATCTTTGTTCGAGGGCGCTAGTCTGAAGTCATAAACACCAGAATGCGTGTGGCCATGGATCACGCCCGATTTTACGATACAACACTAGTAGGCCTATGTCGTGTCAGTTTCCCTGGTGGGGGGGGGGGGGGGGGGGGGGGGGGGGCACAGTATGCACAACTGAACTGGAGCGCGCAATTGCCACAATGATACAAAAAAACTTATTAAGAATGTTTAATAAATACCTTGGAGAGTTCAAAGCTTCTGATTGGTCGAGACTCGATCACGTGTGGAGGCAGCGTGGAGGGCATTATCACGCAGTAATTGACCGGGCTTTCAAAAATTTAAGCAAATTCACTGTTTATTTCCTATTTTCTATGACCAGTGGTAATAGACCTCGCCTTCGGCTCGGTCTATTACCATTGGTCATCGCCCAACCCGGTCAATTATCACGCAGTAATGACCGGGTCCTCACCCTGTTATTTCCTAAGTAAAGGCCTGCCAATGCAAACAATCTAATTTATTATTATACATTACATAGTCTTCCTTCAATTTTTTTTTTTTTTAAAGCACGGACAACCAAACTTTAAACTGAGTGACGCAAATTTGTATTTGCTGTTAATGTAAACACATTTTAAGTCTTTTTGTCTATACACATAACTAATCGTTCTGAAAATGAAAAAAATCATCAAAGACATAGAAGGTAATTTGTTTGAATACGATTGTATCTTGCGAACTTGAGCGTAGCCTAAGACGTCTTTCATTGGTTGCATATGTATCTCAAAAAGACGCCTTTCTCACATATCGTAAATCAGCTATATATAAATTGTCCATGTGATGTGCATGTGATTATTAAACACTTAAACAGTTAAACAATTAAACAGGACTGTTTTATAAGTTAATGCACAGCCTTACCCACGTATAAATGTTTTGTATTCCTGTAAATATCCTTTATGTACGTACGTCTGTAAATATTCTGTTTGTAATTTTGTGTAAAATAGTTGTTGTATTTATATGTATTGTTGTTAGTTGTTAGTTTACGGTTTTGTTGATGAATTTTGATTTTTGATTTTTTTTTCAATGTTATTTAATATTGTGTGCAGGGCCCCCAATAGAAACCAGTTTTTAAACTGTTTGGGCACACCCTGGGTTAAGAAAATAAATAAATTATGAGAAAGACGTCTTTTTGAGATAGACCAAGAAAAGAAGTCTTAACAAAATCCGGATATTCAATTTTTCCGTGTTAAATTATCACGGAAAAGCCGTTTAGAAAAGCTCAGTAATCCTTCTTTCCCAGGCAAATTTATCAAAGACAAACAATAATTATCAATGATAACATTAAGCTTTCGTATAGCAAAACGATTTCGCGGGAACGAAATAAATGTCATGGGAACAAAATAATATTTCGAGGTAATATTTTAAGGTAACAAATTAATATTTATAGGGAACGAAATTAAAAACATTTTATCACACCTGACCATTCAGGGGCTCCGTATATTTATCATATTGCGGTAAGCTACTTTACAGACTTTTAGATACAAGAGGTTCTTGTTGGTTCAAAAATGTCTGTTGTAGTATGGTTCTAAGAACCACATATTTTTATTTACAATTACATATTACAATTATCAGGTTAGAGAACCAGACTAGTTTCGTTGGAACTCCAGAGGGCCCAGTTCCGAAACGAAAATACATATCTGTTTTACACGATGAGGAATTATTTCATTTTTAGCTCAGAAGTTGTTCCCGCTCACTTTGCAATGTCAAAACATTACAAGTCAACGATTTTTGTTTTAACCTACCCATGAATAAAACGTGTGTGATATTAAGTTACAATATAATTATTAAGCTGGTTGTTGCAGTTATTAGCATGCTTGATGTGAAATCGAGTGGCGTCATTCCAAGAATTACCGAATTGTGTAAAACTCAATGTCCTGGTTAATATTAATCCATCCTAAACGGTTATTTGTAACAAGATTCTCGCTTGGTTTTTAAACATCCAGACTTCCCCGGCTAAAAATTTAAATGAAAAACTACGACTTCCTCCTCGTAAGTATAGATACAGAAAAGATCCACTAGACAACTCGAAAGCAACGCAAATCCAACAAGAAAATGCCCTGTTGTGTGGACACAGCCGTCGCGAAAGTGTCATTTCGGTTAGTGAAGGGCTGGCTGGCGTTGACATAGCAATTTTAGACCTCTTCATGCTGGCCTGCTAGCGAAGATAGACGTGGACCAGGCGACGAGTTCTCAGGGCATTTGCGTTGTCTGAGAGGCTTTGCGGCGACTAGCGGAGGAAAAAACTGCAGTCTCAGGCGCCGAGCGGTCATCTGTATCTCGCAAATTATCGCTTATCGTAGACAAGAAATATTCCGTGTTTATGACCCAGAGGGAGAGAGAAAAATATGGATACAATGCAAGTTGCATGCAGGTCAAACCCGACAAGCATATTTTTGATGAAATAATTGACGCATGGAGACATGTTGTCTTGACAAGGTAAATCTAGCACGCACGAAATGCAAAACAGGGAAAGTTAAGAAAGTGTCACCACCGCGAAAGCTTGTAGCCGTGTGTGATCTTTTTTTCCCCGGGAAAATAAGCATCTCACGGCAAAACGGACTGTAAACCTGTACAAGTCCACAAACCGTAACCTCTTCCCGCAACCTGTGGACGTCAATTATTGTTCGGAGGTCCACAGTGCGTATGTAAACAGATTAACTCACAAGGGTGTATATACGCCTTTAATCAAGGACCTCCTATTGTCTCTCTTTTGTTTGTGCCAACTTTTTTGGAAGGCCTCACATAGGTTTTGTATACGAATCGGAATCGGGGACCTTGTCGAAATAGGGGACCCTATTGTCCTCTATTAGTATACGTCCCCTATTTCATTCAAAAACAAACTTATCAAGAATGGTGTTTACACACATGCTGTGTATGAGTTAGTCTTACAAACGCACTGTGGACCTCCGAACAATTGACGTCCACAGGATGCGGGAAGATGTTACGGTTTGTGGACTTAGAAACCCCTGCCACTGCAAGACCGTTTGCAATAATACTCGAGACAATGGAGACATTTTATATCTTAAATTGACCTGGAAAGGCGGTTGTTAAAAATTGTCAATTCTTATAAATGAAGCGAGCCTGTAGGATAGGCTACACAATTGGTAATTGTCTGAATTGTCATGACTTGGGTGGATTTTGGGGGTTGTATTTTATAGTAAATATCGTTTAACTGACCTGTCTTAAGTTTTACAATCATGGATGATGAGAAAAGCAAGAAAAACGGCGTTCGTTTTTAACCGGCGTCGGGCAGTTGTTCTTATGTTGTTCTTGTTTTTATCGGGATTGCGATTTGATTTTTCTGAATAATTACTGGATATCTAGCGCAATTATTTTGCTGGATGCCTAGAATCATTATTACTTTCAAAAAAAGTAGAACATTTCTTAACAATTTGTTTGAAAATATTTGTTTGATATCTGCAAATGGTGTATCCTACCTTTAAAAAAAATTTAACATTTGAAGAAATTGTAAAATGTTGCCATTTGCTTACATTTCAGATGATCATCAACAAATAACTCCCTAAACTGAATTGCAAACTGGAGTACTCACAGTGTTGTTCTCAAAAAGGTGTTGATTTACGAACAAAATCGTATCGAAAACCTAAAGGTGGTACAGTATATGTACCATTTGCCTTTTTTGTAATTTTCTAAATATTTATGGATTAGAGGATTATTGTAGGTTTTCCTGGATATTTAAAAACATTCAAATTCATCAACTCTCACATTCAAAAACTGAGCAAGCTTTTACCAAATCAATTTAGTAATTTACTATTTAATTTCAACATTGTCACCCTTTTTAAACACCAGGTTAAGAATATTCGTCACTTGATCAAAAGTGAGTGTGGTATCTACATAATTGTCTATTGTTATCTACAGTGTCGTCGGCTCAACCCGTCTTGCTTGTGGAACTTTCAGAGTGATTTGTTGGGCTCTCGATAATCTCGCACCTCCATGTGTTATGTTTTATAACAGAGGGCGCCTGGTTTGTTTGTTTTGCAAAATCGTCAAACCAGGGGCGGATCTATTGGGAGGGGGGGGGGGGGGGGGGTATATATATGGCTTGCAATGAGGACACGAGGGCAGGAAATATACAACGGTTCGGTCTGCATTCTATCTAAGGCAATTAGAGAATCAATTTTTGATTACATGCAATGTAATCTCACTGTGCGATTGAAAAAAATGAAACAAATTGTCTGTTTCAAGAAGATTTCCTGCTTTTGCTTTCCCCGCCACATTTTAAAAATAAATTGTGGCCCCACCCCCAAAAGTGGTCAAACTATGGAGCTTTATTGTTGGTAACGTGAAGCCCCACACTGTTTAATGCCACGGCTCCGCCCATAAAAGACTCGAAAAGTGACATCAAATTGTTTTAAACAGGGGGAAAACCCCGCAAACCCCCTTCCCCTTTTACCCCCCCCCCCCCCCCCCCCCCCTCTATCCACCCCAATCCTACTCTTAAACTGATTAATGTATCCATATGTAATCCTGACAGTTTTAACGTGTTAAAAAAAATCGCATAAATATGGCCTCCGCAAGTCCACTGAATATTATTTGACAAGGACAAAATATCGTGATTCTGATGAATACTGTTCAAACAGATCCAAACTTAAATTCTGGTGTGAATAGCGCCCTCTATTGTCATTGGGGGATTGCCCAGGGCCGTTTTTGAAACCTCAGCTTAGGCCTAATTCGGGCTCTACCATTGCCAAACTGCATGAACAAAGCCCCGTCGGAGACGAAGCTCAGATTTTAAAAACGGCCCAGGCACGTGCATGCTTCGCTTCTCGATTGTCGGTGATCCTTGTTGATATGACTTTGGCTGGCGGCGACGCACTCCGGCCAGAGAAATCAGGTTGTTGTAATCATTGATCGGCGGAAAATCTCGGTCTGCAATGGGACTAATCCCAGGGAAGGGGATGGAGCTGACGGTGTGTCTGCATTGCTAGTGTGTGACTGAGATGAAGTGTTGTCGATGATTGGACAGATCGTGCAGTGTGGAGCAGCACTCCAAGTCCGTGCCGCGGGGACGCGGCGTGTCTCTAGCTCTGGTCTACTGATCTGCTAGCGTTGGTGCAGTGGTCAAACCTGCCTCGATCGGACCACATTTATGTCTCCGGAGTTAAACTGCTGCCAAACTTCCTCAACAGTATTTCACCTCGCAGACGATGTCACGAACAACTCAATAGTTCGTGCTTCTGGAACTTTTACAAACACAACTTGAGTGGATGATTTTTCTGCCGGAGTTCTAGTTACTTTTGGGCTTTCGATCCCGTTGTTTTCGCCCTTCGTCTTCAGCGAGTGTGCCGTTGGCATGGCTTCGGGAGCCAGCCGGACGGGTAATCTTGGGCCGACCACCGAGGAAGTCAATAGTTTCAAGGACAAGGTAACTAACTGACGCAGTTGGTGTTCAGGGATTTCAATTTTTAGATTGGCATACGGGCTAATACAAATAAAACATGTTTTTGTTTCACATCGCAATTTCTAAATAATTGCAATTTCATATGACCAAAATGTTTGTTTAATTTAATTAAATTTACTTAGCCCCCCCCCCCCCGAAAAAAATTGGTGTGTTTACAGTAACCCGACATTACAAAAATTCTTATTTGATTGAAAACAGTAGACCAATTGAAACTACTGTTCATGTACAATACCAACTAGAAAAACAGCAAAATTTGAGGTTGGCAATTTGGCTGCCAAAATGTTTTACTCTCAGAAAGTCAGTAAAATTTAATTATTAAATTAAGCCTTTCAAGACAAACCTTAATAATAGGCTAAGGGTCAAATATCATTCCTGATTATGTTAACAAGTTTGTAAGGCTAATCTTCCATATTAAAAAGATGAAAAATATATTAAAAGCTCTAAGAAAAAAATAATTCATAACTTTTTGCCCACGTCATTTAACATCTCTAACGGTGAAATGTAACGTCTTTAACGCTAACATGTAACATCCGTAACATGTAACATCCGTAACGAAACAAATTTGATGTTTCTCCATTATCAGAATGACTTTTTACAAAAGTGTCAATTATGTTTGTATACAGGAAACTTATACGTTATATTTACTACTAGTAGGGCCTACATATTTATTTAAATGTATAAAAGAGTATTTTCAAACCAATTCTAAAGAGACTGTCCCATTGACTTAGTTGCATGTCATACAGTTCATGATGGTAATTTTTGTAATATTGCAATATGTTACTTGTATGTTTTGTATCTTCTGCTTTAATTAGCGCCATATCCTAGAGTTCCATTCATAAGACTAATTGTCTCGACTTAAATTTCTCTTTCTGTGAAAGTAAATTCCTCTTTCTGTGAAAGTATTGTTTCTGTCCACACAAATATAGCGGAATGCACCAAAACTTGGGCAAAAGAGACAGGCATGAAAGCCCTGAATATTTAAATAGCCATGCTGTAGTCAAGAACAGTAGGAGACATTTGTAGGGTGAGAGGCTCCCCAGGGGGGTTTGCCAAGAAGGCCAAACTCATCAAATTAAGAAGATAAAAGAGAGTGGGCTTGAAAAATGCCAGTATGCATGCCTTGTGGCTTTCCCTGTAATGTCCAGGGAAATTCTCCAGCCATAACTGGTTGCACAACAGAAAGTTGACAGGTTGCTGGACCTTTTTTGTGTGTGGCTGTTTGTCAAAGTAGTTTGGCCTCATTGGTTGTGGCAGGCATTGTCATTGTGAGATAACAGGTCCACAGAAGATTTCGTCATTGTTTGAGTATTTCACCTTTCATAAATCACTGTTTTTTAAATATATTATACTCTAAAAGCTGTTAGCATGGGATGACATAAATTGATTGATACCTGATAGGCAGAAAGTTCTGTTCAGTACTTAAGCACACAAGTTGTAGTAAATTAAAAAATGTACAATCTTTCATCAGCACACCCACCATTATGGATTGTTTGGGTCCCATAATCTAGGCAGTGGTTACTTCAGGGTTACCCTTGCAGGCAATGAGCAGGGATGATTCTGATATAGGAAAAGTGCACAGGGGCAAGTTTGTAGGGATCTGTAAGCTGATGTGGTTATGATTGAGGGGTAAGAACAAACAAGAAAATACTTCCGATTACCAGCCAACCCTATTTTGAACCCTCGGTCCTATTTTGTTATGACAATTCCCACCCCCCAAAAAAACAAAAATATTGCCCCGACCCCTACAGTATCTTCCCACCCCCTGACCCTAAATGTTCACCGTTTCAAGAGCAGAATGTCACTAATTGCCTCAACAACGAATAATGGAATGCAACGTGCCAAAGATGTACAATTTGGTATGCGGTCCACGGTCGGCCGAGCATGGGCCTATTCTTTCTCTCTGTCTCTGTGAACATTGGGCCGGCAATTTTTTTTTAAACGGCATCCGAGTTGAGTGTATGCTAGATGAGATTTTTTTTAAACAAATAAAATCGTGGGCCGGTGAGTTTGTTTATGATTGAAATAAAGGGGACATAGAACAACAGAGGACAATAGGTACGGTAGAGTCCACTATTGGGAAAGGTCTCCGATTCTGATTCATGTACAAAACATATGGGAGGTCTTCTGAAAAAGTTAAAGTACATACCCAGGTACAAACAAAAGAGGAACAATAAGAGGTTTCTGATTGTGTGTGTGGGCCAGTGCGTCTGAACCGCTTCAGAAGGCTGTGGCCAGCTGTAGTATGCTGCAGAACACGGCCTGTGAGGCAGCTGAACACTCGTTCTGTTGTGCAGTGCAGTGTTGTGCATTTAGGAAGCAGTACCAGCATAAAGGGGTTGTCCAGTTCCTTAGATTATGTCTATAATTGTTTTTGTGAGTGTCTGCCTACATGTACATTGTTGTACATGATGAAAAATGACCACAATTGTGACCGGCTCCCACGAAAACGGCGTAAAGTCGCGCTATGCTACATTGAGTTATAATTAAAAATAGCCGATTTAAGAGTGTGAAATCGTTTTTTGAGTTTTGGTATGACAATTCCCACGTATGTTTTCTTTGCAAAAGATTAGCAGAAAAAATCTAATTTGATTTTACTGAGCGTACATGTACCGGTACCTAAAAAGTAAAATGTAGCAAATTAATAAAAATATGAAAATATCAAGATAAAATGATCGTATTTTTACATAAAAAAAACCACGGCTTATAATACCCTACCTAATAAATTATATATCATTTTAAAGCTAAGAATTCAAGGAATCTGGAAACTTTATACCAATATATCAAAATATCAAAATGTCAACTTTACTCTGATTTCGTGGGAGCAGGTCACAATTGATGTTTGTCACAAGTCATTAAACAAGGGGACTGGGTTTGTAAGGTTTCTCAATGAAATCCCAGACTTCAATTTCCTTTCTGTGGAACAAAATTGTGTTCACTGGGGCTATTTGTGTTGCCCCTAGCATCCACATGTGTACGTATATACCGTACGTATGTAATTATTGAGGATTTCACCTGTTCTTTAGCAGTATGGGACAAGAATTGAGTACTGATATTATTATGCATTCAGAAGAAAACGCAGCAAGATCGTAGCCCTGGTAACGAGGTTGGGAGTAGTTGTACTACTAGTGTCGACGATGGCGTCAATAATCGATCGGACAAAAAAGCGCGCGCGCGCAAATTAGGTACACCGGGGTCAATGCAGAAAGGTCACGCAAAGCGCCCTCATGAGTCATTATAATGACAGCTCGGCTACTTCTCCCGTGGTCTCGGTAAAAATTGCCCGTGTTGAAATTAAAGTCCAAGTGCGAACAGTGGTAACATTTGACCATTTTTTTTTTACCATCGTCTCAGTAAAACCTTCCCCCCAAAAATCCAGTGCGAACTTGGCTATAGTAATCTGAAAGCTAAAGGGACTGGTACATGTAGTCTACATTACCTTAATTTTACAGCCTGAGTAAAGTGCTTGTTCTTTTTTTTGTACACATCAGTTTTTGTTGACTCGGAAAACGATGGAATTTGACCCTCAAAGTACATTCTAAACTAAGGAGAGTATGTACACGTACATGTATGTATGATGTACAATGTATGCATACATGTCCCTACTCAATACAAACATGCAAGAAGTCAATGGAAGTTGTGTGCGCGTAAAGTCATAAATTCAGAATCATGTGGGGTACATACATGTACCAAACAGTGTATACACATGTAGTCTATGGAATGTCCGCTCGTTTTACGAGCGTCTATGATATACCGGTACGAGCAGAATCGGTGATTAATTATGCAAACAAGACTGCATCTTGACCTAAAAATAAGGCGCTTTCCATCGCGATATTGGTCTTCTGTTTCCCGTTGCTATGTTACAAAAACACAGCAGCTATTAAAACTGGCCAATCAGTAGCTTTGTCTAGATTTCTGTTCCAAATGACATCACAGTGGACTCTGATTGGCCGGCATGCGGGGTCGCATAAATTTACATATAGAGTACATGTGTAGTACCAAGATATCTTGAGAAATTACACTGGAGATTTTTGTTCTTGTTGACTAAAAAGTCTAATTCATTTTCTTCTGTTTGTCACACAGCTAGAAGAAATGTACAGGCCCTCAGTCAGCGTAGCAGGATTTAGCGCTACCAATAACGGACATCCAGTAGAATTACGCGACAGGGACGTTATAATGCAGAGAATGGCACAGCAGGGCGTGGTCCAGCAGGGCGTGGCCCAGGAGGGCGTGGCTCAACAGGGTGCGGCCTCATCCCTGCATGATGTAGTAGTAATGGGTGACTCTGGGCAGAGCCAGGTTGGGGTGTGGTGTGAGAGATGCAACAGTCGTCTTGTGGAACTCAAGAAACAAGCACTGAGACTCATGATCATGCATCCTAATCTCATACGACTCGCTATGAAGGTAAGTCTTCAAATACAACGTAATGGTAAATTTGAAAAGTCACAATTCAAAGATATCTTCTCAAGTTCTCATCCTCAGAAAATATAAAAACTGGGGTACACAAATGTGTTCTGTCACCCCTAGATTTGTCTACTGTGAACAGGGCTAATTACATGTAGATCCTGTGCTATTAATTTTATAGTTGAGATCATTACAAGTCACAAGACAACTATTCCAGTCACAAGTAAACCACAATAACACAAGTCACAAGTACCGGTACTTGTACCAATAACTAGAGTTTAACAATGGCAAAGAAATGTTTTTGTTACAGTTAATTTTAATACCTTTTTTAATAGTTACTGGTACATGTAGTAACTTTTCATGGATGTTTGAAGACACACGTATAAATCTAGGTTCTGATTGTAAAGCCTTTTCACACTATGCACTTTGATCCTTGTTAAAATCTACACGGGTCCAATTAGACAGGGTTAATTTCATGTTAAATAACCAACAACTATTCATCAAATTGTCTACAATGTATCTGTAATGGGTCACTATTTGAGCCCTGTACGGTGGTCAACCTACCAGTACACTGAGTATTACGGTAGGCCTGCATTTTTCTCACAGTTTCTGCCGTCCATCACAGCTTTGAAGGCTTGCCTACTAACTACATGTACTAGAATGGTGAGGAAGACTTTCCACTACCGGTACTTGTTTGCCGGGTCGCAATAACACCCACTATCTGCCATCATGTGTGTATGTCTTCCCTGTTGAGGCTGGTTCTTACAATGTACTTCACGCGAACACAGAGCAAATTTGACATCGCAGAACATTTGCAAGCGTGTTCAACTTTTCTTGACAAATGTACAAATTTGCATAGGAGTTCATTTTCGCGCCTAGTATGAACCAGGGTTAAATATGATTCATTTAAAAATGTCTTGACCTGCCTTATGACATAATGACCTGCATAATGACCTGCAATATGACCTGCAATATGACCTGCAATATGACCTGCAATATGACCTGCAATAGGTCTCTCTCAAGTCTCAAGTGACGTCATTTCACTACAGATCAGCCACGTGGATCGGCATTTTGAGTGTCAACTTGCATACTACCGGTACTACGCACCAGCTGCGCCGTATTTCGAACTCAATTCGAGCAACAAGCGCGCGTATTTGGAACATTTTGCACAATGGGATTGCGTAAAATATGCAGATGCAGTTCTTCTACGAAGATGGCTGTCTGTGAAATAGCATTTTGGCTCTTCTAATAAATAAACCTGGATCAGGTATGGTAAAGTCAACATAAACAAGTATCATTTCACTATTAGTTGCCATGGTGATTAATGTAGCAAACTTCTTACTTTTTCCACTGATGCTGTTTTGACCAATGACGCTGTTTCGATTGTGTTCTAGCAGATCCCTAAATCAACCGTCTTGTTTGTGGAAACTGGCTAAATAAAAATGAAAAATAAAAGCACTTTGATTTTATTTCATCTACAAAAACCTCATCATAACCTTCAGAATTGTCACACTTGATTTGCCCCACGCCATGCAGAAATACGATCTGGATTGGAGGATATTAAACCAATCTCTCAATACTGGAGTCTCTTCCGTTCTGCTCTGGTTAATGGTCGGATAATTTGATGAAACAAAATGACGAACGATCGCAAACGTGGTTTGAGACAATAGTGATATTGGTCAAAATCCAGCTAAGATAAACTGTAGGATACTGTTTGGTCTGGAATCAGGAGGTGAAATTGAGTCATTCTAATCCTGAATAAACCAGCAAAGAAGTTACAGTTGTTAATGTTACAGTTTTAGAGGCAGGAGGCAAATCCCAGAAGAATATCCTGAGGAAAAATATCCTGAGGAAAAATATCCTGAGGAAAATTGATATCCTGAGGAAAATTGATATCCTGAGGAAAATTGATATCCTGAGGAAAATTGATATCCTGAGAAAAAATGATATCCTGGGGAAAAATGATATCCTGAGGAAAAATGATATCCTGAGGAAAAATGATATCCTGAGGAAAAATTATATCCTGAGGAAAAATTATATCCTGAGGAAAAATTATATCCTGAGGAAAAATTATATCCTGAGGAAAAATATTATGGAATCAGGTATGAAAACCCAAACCACATTGGCCAAGGTCAGATTCGAACCCGCGTTACAGCGGCGAGGAAAAAAAACCGCTATGCCTTCGCCAATATTAACCCTAACTCCTTACACAACAAAGGAAGTTGAAGGATTTTGAAGGAATTGTATTGTTTAATAACAATGGTGAGGGAGTTAGGGTTAAAGTAGCTCTCGGGATAATCTTAAAGAATGGAGGGCCATTTCGTCGTGTGCCAAGGAAAAGGACGTTTATACAGCCCAGGCACGCAACAAATCACTTTTTGAGATAATCGAGTTTAACGGTTTTGTGCTGCCATTTCTAAATTAAACCCTACACCAGGCTGAAATTTCGACTTGTAAATCTTGTGAATAGTTCGAATATAACCGTGTATTTTTTATATAAAACTGGTACTTAATTTTATTTCAAAATATCACTTAATTATGAGGTTATTTACATATTTATGCTAACGACCTTATACCGGGAACTATTATCGCTACAAGTGTGTTACTTCAAGTGTAGCAAGTTCCATTGGTATTACACGCTAACATCCTTATGCCGGGTAACAATCCTTACGACCTTTTACCGGGAACAAACCTTGCTGCAAGCGTGTTAACGTCCACTGATATGTGGATAGGTGAACGCACTTGTAGCAAGTTTTGTTCCATTGATATTATACGCTAACGTCCTTATGCCGGGTACACAAAATTGCAAAACGCCTTCCGTCCTTTTTATTTAATTAATTACGTCATAATGACGTAATCCCTGGAGACGAAATGTATTCCAAATGAAAGATGTTTTGATTCTCTATCGGTTACCCGAAAAATACGAATTTGACCTTTTGACCCATTTCTAGCCCTAACGACCTTTTTCCGGGCACACGACGATTTGTGTTCCTTACCTTCAGAGGCTGATGCGATTACGAGTCATGCAAGAGAAGAGGTTGTACAATGTACGTGTGAACTCTATTGTGGGGTCATTCAGTGTCAAATCACCCGATGGGTTAAACCCTACCCCACTCAAATTAGTTCAGTTTTTGTTTTATAGGGTTATTTTGGGTGAAAAAGTTTTAGCGAAATATGACAAGCTGTATTTTTGCTTCAGCCTGCTATTTTGTTGTGATTTTTATACAAAAAGGCGTGGCTACCAATATGGATACATGTACCTTGACCTATGTAGTTTGCTGATTTATAATTTTATTGGAAAGCTAACACCATAAATATTCAAATGTTGGAATTTGTTTGACCTTTATACCTTTACTTTGACCTTAAATTTGACCTTGTGGATCATGCGAACTTGAGCCGACTCTAGGTTCAAATTATACCCTAACATGTTTTTACAATATAAAGTTGGAAAAATGTGATAGTCAAGATCTACCGGTATATTGTATGCAAGTCGAATGATGGTGTATCTATTTGCATCAACATACTTGTGTATGTATGTGAACGTGTACAGAAAAATCACATTTAACTTTATTATTAACCCTAACTCCCTACACAACAAAGGAAGTTGGAGGATTTTGGAGGAATTGTATTGTTCAATAACAATGGTGAGGGAGTTAGGGTTAATACTGGTTTATTATTAAAAAAATGCATTTGTAGCCAGCCGGCTAAGTTTCATCATAATCCAATAAAAAAAAATAAAAAAACAACAATGACTTTGCGCACAAAATGTACACATTTAAATAAATTCTATAAAATCAAAATCAGCACATTTGGTGTACAGGCTAGAGAGGTATGGCCCTTTGAATATTGGATACCGCCGACGGTAGCACAAAAGCTGTTGGTCGGATTTTGCTAAAACTTAAAATGTTGACGTTTTCACTAAAAATAACCCTAACACGATTTATAGCGCTCATTTTCGCAAGTTACAATCTGCGGCTAAGGACAACTCCAGAAGACAAGTTATAGACTACATGAAGAGAACAGATGAGTTTTCAATCTACCCTTTAAAGT
The DNA here is from genome assembly GCA_037893245.1 of Crossaster papposus. Taxonomy (NCBI): domain Eukaryota; kingdom Metazoa; phylum Echinodermata; class Asteroidea; order Velatida; family Solasteridae; genus Crossaster; species Crossaster papposus. The sequence continues at coordinate 605,684 of JBAIAA010000330.1, read as the reverse complement.
TGTGAAGGGAAGTGATGTCTAAAACAAATATGAACTAATTTGAAGGTGGTGGGGTGTAATTTTTTTGAGGTGATTTAATACTGGATTGACCCTGTCACTTTTCATACAAATCGTACACATTTGAATACATTTTATTTTATAAAGTTATGTTAATAACCAGGTGGTTTTTTTTGGGCTAGAAAAATGTGCATAAATTACATTTTTGGGCTAGTATACCGGTACTGTATACATATGATAACAAAATGAATAATTTGTTGGTATTTAAGTTTACGCACCAGTAAGCTTGAATACAAGTTCTCAGTCTTTGTTAAGTTTTTTTTAAACCCAATTTTCATGTACAAAAAAAATATATGTACGCAACCTCTTCAGGGATATGTGCATTACATACATACTGTATACTGTTGATTTGCCCCACTTTCCAAGATGATAAAGGGCTGCCTACAAACGATAGTGGGCTCATCATACCGGTACATGACTATTTATATTTGGATAAATTGAAACCCTAAATGCCCCTGTCATTATAAAACATGCTCATTTATTGTCGCGTGAGCCTCGATCACTCTGTTGGCCCGGTTTGGACAAGATAACGCAAAATGTTAGCAAGCGGCATAAGTAATATGTGCTGTTTTAAGTGTCGTTTTGTTTTTATTGTTGATTATATTTAATGGCGCCTCTGAAAAATCAAAATTAATGCTCACTGGAGCCAGAGGGGTTAATTTTTAATCGAAAATCTACTCAAGTCGCTGGAAAAGCAAGAGTAATTGAAGCCTTATCTTGCGGTGTCGCTAAGATAGCGGGGACACTAGAGCAACAAGGAAGCATATTTTGGTCACTGGGTAACCATTCAGTGTGACCTCACCTTTGGCCCACAATTACTCATAACTGTATTGAGCGATGTGGGCTAACTGTTACATGTACTTGGCAAGCTGTGTCCCACCTTTACAATGGTTGATTCATTGTCTAAGGTACCATACAGTCTACTGTAGCTGTATTTCAGTCAATCGACAATGTAGCTTACTCATTTACAGTTCGTCAAGAATTGATGATGATTTAAAAATATTGCACACATGTATAATTACAAAAATAATTCTCAACTTTCTTTTAGAGTCTATTTTTAGGGTTGGACATCTGGGGACCTCGTAACCTCGTTTATCTTTCCCATACTGGTAGTTTAGGTACTGGTAGTTATTGTGAAAGGGAACATTTAAAGGTTTGATGTTGTTATTGACAGGCTTGCCCCTTCATACATTTTCCTTTTTTTTTGGAATTCCAACTATTTCTCACTTTTTTTTCCCACAAAATATTTTTGAATATTTTTTATAACAGTGTTGCACACTGTCATGTTTATACTACATGTATATGTACAGTATACATCTAGGCCTAAATAACACAATGAAGGGTTGGGCACAGAGTACTGCAACTGTACTTCCAAGAGGATGGCGCGCAAGTGTTGTGAGTACAGAACATGCCAAATGAGGCTAAAGATGCTGTAGACATGGCTGAGTCAGTACATTGTATGTAAAAGTAAAACTACATGTACTCCTGAAGGCCCTTAATTTTATCCTGATTTTGTGCTTCAAAGTCCTACTTTTGTCTTACTATTTCATTCAGGTCTGCTTGACAGCCTGCTAAATGTATGGATTTACAGATGAAAAAGAAATGTACAAGTAAACAAAACTAAAAAATGAGAAAAGAAAGAAATGGAGCACCTCTAATACAACCTGAAGTACCCTCCTCGCTAGAATCGTTTTAACTAGTTTTTTTTTGTTTCCACCAAAAAAAAAAAAATTGCCGGTGGATATAATTATATCTATGTTGGGCTCTACCTGCTGGAATTACCTGCAAATCAATCAACCTTGCTTCCACAGCCAACAAACCCAGGATGCCAAGCCGGGCTGGCTGCTACCGTTATTGGAAATTGGATGCTTGGATTATGACATGTGCCTTCCGGCTACTGTTTCTATGGATTTTAATCCCTCTCCTTCCACTTGCAATCTCCCCCAAAAAAATTCCAGGGGTAATTTTAAGCTAATTTGTACAGAAGAGGGTACACCTTAAGCCCAGAAGCTAAAGCGAGAAGAAGTATTGGTTTGAGTAAAGAGTGTCTTCTAGTTTCCACCTTGGTTCTGTAAATTCCATTAGAGCTGGTCATTTCAAAACTCGGGCCAATATATTATCGCTAGAAACCTATACCTGCATGTGTGTTTACATCCAGTATTTACCCCAGCACCAATTAGCACCCTCAATGCAAAGTGAAATCTCAATCCCCAGCCAGAGTTACTGTAACTATATTATTTTTGTCGTCGTTACTAAGTAAACCTGTGCGAGTTGTTTGTCCGTGGGTTTATTATATCTCCAACCTGTTTAAAGGTAGGATACACCATATCAAAAAAAATTACTACCGAATTATTAAGAAAAATCTTACTCATATATGAAAGTAAATACTGATTGTAGGCATCCAGCAAAATGATTGCGCTAGGTATCCTGTAATTATTCTGAATTTTATAACGAACAGCGATCGCTAAAAAACACAAATAACATACCGGTAAGAATAACTGCTCGACGCCGGTTGAAAACAAACGCTGTTTGTCGTGCTTTTCTTGACATCCATGATTGTAAAACTTAGGACAGGTCAGTTAAACAATATTTACTATAAAATACAACCCCCAAAATCTACTCATTCATGATAATTCAAGCAATTACCAATGGTGTACAATGTATACTACCTTTAAAGGTACTGTATGATACACCATTGGTAATTGCTTGAAATATCCGGAATAGTTGGATTTGAGGGTTATATTTTATAGTAAATAATTATCGTTTAACTGACCTGTCTGAAGTTTTACAATCATGGATGCTAGGAAAAGCAAGAAAAACATTATGTTTTCATTTGGCGTCGGGCAGTGGTTTTCAAGTTGTTCTTGTTTTTTTCACGATCGCTGTCTGGCGATCTTGATTTTTTTTTTTAATATACAATTATTTTTTTGGGAACAATTACAGGATATCTAGCGCAATAATTTTGCTGGATGCCTTCAATAATTATTTACTTTCAAATAAGTAAGATATTTCTTAATATTTTGGTAACTAGTACATTTTTTCGATATCTGCAAATAGTAGCTTTAAGGAACATGCATCTTTTTTCGTTCTCGTCTGATTTGATATTTTGTACTAGAAACTCTATTGCTTGATCAAGATTGCCTGTGCTTATTGACACAGGTGTATTGTGCTAGTGTTCTTGTAGTGACTGACATCACAATACCCTGCTTATACAAGACTTTTGAGTTACAAAATGTTTATCTTGTTCGTGCCCAGGTACTATATTGTATTAATAATCTGTAATAACAGCAGCATTTGCGCCGTAGAGCTTTGATTCTCCGTTAACAAGAAGATCAAGGAAAACGATGTAAAAATCCTGTTACCCCTGATTGTCATGCTTATGATAAACACTTTATAGAGTAGACATCGTCACAATAAGTAGCCATCCAACTCATTCAATCAATTTTACTTATTTTTTGGTCATAATTATTTATTTTTTTCCTCTGGCGAGCTTTGTAATTTTTGTGTTTTTACAAACCTAAATTGATGTATTACTGAATAATTAAATGACGTGTGTAACGTTTCTTTGTCAAGTACTGTACATGTACCGATAGCATCAAATAACATCTTCATACCCAACTAGTGATATGCCTGTTTTTTTAGAATTAAACCCATAATTATTTTTACCCGAGTGCATGAAACTCATTACTTGCCCTGGATTTTCTGTTCTATTTTATGGAAGACTCTAATTTGTGAATCGTACCAAACTCCTCAAACTAAAAACCAAGAAAGCTTACTAAGTGGTTACACGTGACCACACAACAGTCGCTAAGACTGTTGTGGTGTACATCATGCAAGTAGCAAACACATCTTGCAAAATTCTTTACGAGCGCTAACAATCCAGTGTTTCATTATTAAGCCTGGAAAGTAGAACTTTAGAGTAAAAACATAACAACGGTCGCCACCAACACAAACAAACGCAACCAATTCAGTCTGAAATTCTGGTGTGATTAAAATGGGAAACAAATCCACACTTGCATTCACTCTGTTTCAAAAGTGGTTGAAGTCTAAAACATGGTTAAAGAACATTTTTGCAAACATAAAACAAACGAAACTACTGAATTTTTTTAAAACCTTATATTTGACTGTTTTTGTATCAATTTCTAATGATGGACGGCTGACCATCTTTGGAAAAACTTGACTATTTTCAAATATTGCTTCAATTTTATTAACTTTATTTAGTTTACATTTTGCAGTTTACACAAGTATCCGTGAATGGATGCAAGCCAGCTACATGTACGGTACATGTACTGTAGCCTGGTTGCTTTTAAAACCTGATAATTCCTGACATCTATACATTGCTCTGTTCTATCTGAGGTGGGGTCAGGGAACCAAACTGCAAGAACTGCTTTGTATTCTGTTTCCAGCATCTATATTGTTAAAACCCAAAAAACCTGGTGTAATAAAATTTGCTATAAAAAAACTAATCCCCCAAATCCATCAAATTACAACAAAAAGCAAATGGTGTACCGGTACATGTGTTCCGCCTTTAAATCCAGACGTGACCCATTTCCTCTAAGCTCATAGTACCCTCCCCTGTCACATCGTGAACTTTTTAAGTGCGGAGGTTTTTTAAAACCCAGTCTTCGTTTCAATGGTGGACTGAGAATTAATTAAATTTCAGGAATATATCCCTGTTGTTGACAGAGTTCTTTAAACGCAGGAATCAACGCCGTCCATTGTGCAACAACCAACTTTGAATGACTCAACTCTTGGCGAATGCTCCTGAATCGACTCGAAAGAAAATAAGCAAGTCTTTTATGATCCCAATACAGTACTGGCAGGGATTCTTTTGTGTGGGTGGGAGGGCGATAAAGGGGTCACTCCCAAAATGGGAAAGCACTTAGCAAAAATATGGGGGATTGTTCCGAAATGAAAGGAACCGGACAAAAAAGAAATATGGGGATATTCATGTCTTTGTGGGTTGTATCTCTGCGTTGAAGTCTGTGAAAGGTGCCCTACTGGTCACTCACCCTTCGTATCAGCGTTGGATTTGATGTTGCAAACAACAGTTGGAAGTACAAACAAATTTTTGAATGTCATTGACACTGCCTCAACCCATTACAGTGATACAAACTTCTACACAATATACCGTACATAAGTAGAGGATTAAGGCAATTGCTACCCCTCAACTGAATTTTTTTTTAAAAAAATATGATTTTGGAGGATTGAGGATGAATCCAATGATTACATGGTGGCCAGTGGAAGATTTTGCAGGATTGAGGGTGGTGAAAAAATGGGCCGGCGTTAGGATTAAGAAAGCTAATAGTCTGCATTGTCAACCAACATTACTGTAAAAATGTACACCTGTACACCGTACATTGTACCCCTTGCTCTTTTAAATGCCACCTTGGGGTTGTTTGTTATTGGATATATGTCAAAGTAAAGATACAATTTTGAATTTTGTCTGAAATGTTAAAAATGAGAAAAAGACCTTTAAAGTTGGAGTTTTGTATTAAACAAAATGCTTTGTCAATGAAGTTGAAACATAGCACCACAACAAATGTAAAATCCCCAAATCTCTAAAAATCACCCCACCTCTTTTTGCAGCTGTTTCTCAATTCCTAGCTCTGTCCAATTCTGCCTAG